>PNEQ01048109.1:0-34325 GCA_003012365.1 Medauroidea extradentata
ATGTGTAAATACTAAGCCTATGTGTTAAACTCTCCTCTGATAATAGATTTTATGTTTTTTTTGGTCTAGAAATGTACTTATATCCTAGACATGTAAATTGTATGTTATATATTATACTATATTCTATATTTGACATGTCCAATACCAAAATGTAAATTATGGTCTTTATGGATGAATAAAAAATGAATGAATGAATGAACAATCTTGGTCTAATTTTAAAGCTAAAAAGACAAGGGTTTTAAACTTAAGTTATATTGCTTATACAATAAACAAATAAAATCAAATTCATAGTGATTTATTGGTTACGTAATCTCTATAACTATGCAAACAAATTTGTGTTTTTCTCAATATTCCCAATTTTTATTACAATGTGAAGGAGAATTGAATGAAGGATTATATTATATCCAGTATAGCCTAGTATAAGTAATTGTTGTTGGGGAAACATTAACCTTTGTTTTTTCAGTCCCTTGTAAAAAAAAATGCGTGAACTATGGAAAATATGAAAATTTGACATTTTTGAGGTAAATTTTTTAAAGTAAGACTGATTGGGAGGGGGGGATGATGTAACTCAAACCCCTTTCAGTATTAATTGAACTAATAAAAACATTGAAATTTTTTTAGTAGGCCTACTTTTGGGAGAAAAAAAAATTCTAAATATGTGCAATTATTGATTTTTTACTGTGAATACGAAAATATTTTGTATGAGATAACAGGAAGGCTAGCAAATTTTGTGTAAAAAATTACCCTGACTTTTCCAGGTCAGCTTGTCTTTATTTCCCTGACTAACAGAATATCAGTATGATAAATTGACAACATTTTTATGTGAATCTGAACACTATAGGTTATTCGGAATAAAGTGAACACTCAAAAAAGCCCTGATTAATTTCTATTTTCTGCCAGTTTATATCTTTCCGCCGAATGTAAACATAAATATTACCACGTGCTTTTATTTACATAAGATAGTGCAATGTTTACAACTACATTGAACTGCTCCGATAAATTTTAGCACAGGGGCTGAATATAAGATATAATAAAAGTAATCTTAGTTATAAATACCTGCGAGTTAATGTCTGGTTTCTGTCTATCGACTAATCTAAACAACACACACATTTGCCGTTACAAATTTCGTAAATAAGGGCATATTTTATTTGAATTTGTAATGCAAAACCACCACTAAAACAGACATGACACACACTATTCAATAATTCCAGTTTCGTTCAGTTCTACTTACTGCCACGAACGACGACACACTTCAGAAACTATAAATAACGTATTTTCTTAACATGTGAAATAAAAAGTATGTTGTTTCTAGGCTGGCAAACGTAAAACATAGTTTACAGATTACCGATGGTTTCACATCATTTCAGCAATGATACTCAAAGTAATTTCCAATACTTTTGAATGTGTATATATGCACAACAGACAAACACATGCAAATGACGCAACTTGGCGGCGAGAACCTAACTCTGATGCCACCTGTCGGTGGAGTTTTGAACTGTCTGCAGCGCGGAGTAAGCTGTAACGACCAAGATGTCTCAAGTTCGGAGATAGCACTACATTATTCTCGTGCCAATTGAGTCTAATTCAGTGGTTCCCAACCTTTTGTCGCCCATCACCCCTTTCTAGAGGTTGACTAACACGTATATCGCCCCCTTTTCATTTTCATTGTATACCTAATTATATTTTGAACTGAAATGTAATTGTAAATAATAAAGTAGTTTTATTATCTTCTTAAACAATTTTACTGTCGCGTATAAAAACAACCAATGCAGGTAACCCCGTCGCTCGTAAATAAAATAAGTTATAAAAACATTTAAATGCAAATTTTTACATACATTTTTAAAGAACAAAAATAATTAACTAATATCACTGATGTACATTTAAAAAACAGGAGTACATGTTTTCATTTTGAAATTGGAATGTGGAAAAATTAAGAAAGTTTGCAGTTAACATTTGACAAGTAAATGAAAGTTTGAAAACTTTGTTATTATTTTATTGTACTTTTTTAGTGGCTGCCCTGTGCTTGATGAATTTCAGTTAAAGCTTGAATATCCAGCTTTATATTCGTCAAGTTCAGGCGCAAGTCTCCTTTAAGGCAAATGTCCAACTTATTTCTTGGTTTTGTGAGGAGCTGGACAATAGAACTAAATCCTTTTTCAACCAAATATGTTGATGGAAGCGATATGAGAAGTGGTTCAGTTTTTCCCCACAGTTGTGGATAAGTGTCCATAAGCTTCACCCAAGCTAACTCGTAACCACTCTGCTTGAAAATGATTTTCGCCTCACAGTCATACTTCAGGTCTAGATAATCTGTCTGCAAAGAGTTATCAAGCTTATCCACATCTTCAAACGAAAATGGATCTATAATCCAATCCGGACATTGTAACTTTGTCAAATCTTCAAATCTGGATTCCATGTCAATTTTCAACTGATCAAGGTGATCAGTAATAATTAGGATTTTGTCTTCTAGGAGTTCAGGGGTCTTGTTATCTGACACTGAACACATTTTAAGGGTTGGAAACTGAATGAGCTCCTTACGGCCAATATTTACCTTGTGAATATCAAACTTGGCGATGAATGATGAAATAATTCCTTTGGCCTTGATAAGGTTCATCTTGTTTCCGTGAAGCCTTACATTGACTTCATTCATTTTTTCAAAAATATCTGTGAGGTAGGCCTACACTAGTTCCAACTTACGTTACTTCAAATTCTCACTTAAAACAGGATCAGACATGTCGAGAAACTCTGTAACTGTGTCAAACAATTAGAAGAAATGGCACAAACATTTTCCTTTGGAAAGCCACCTCACAGCTGTATGTAGAAGCAAGCGTTCAAATTCCTCATCATTTTCATGGCAAAGTTGTCGGAAAAGACGGTCATTGAGGGAATTAGCTTTGATCTTGTTGACACCAGTAATAACCAGTTATAGAGTTTCATGCAGGACACCACCCAATTTTTTCACAACTAAGTGTTGATGATGAATGACACAGTGAATTGTGATAACATTTGACACTTCTCTCTTAAGGTGGGCTAGAAATCCACCATGATGACCTGGGAACATCGTCTGTTGCGCAAACGCTCACGTTTGTTAGGGGAATCTCTTTTTCCTCAAAATAATCTTGTACTACTTTAAAAATCGACGATCCCTTTGTATCAGTGTTCAAAGTTCTAGAAAACAACATTTCCTCTGTAATTTCCTTTTCTTCATTGATAAGCCTCATGTAAGCTAATAAAATTGCTTTGTTATCAACCACAGTTATTCATCAGTCTGCAATGCAAATTTACTTTTCTTCAACAAATTGGTGAGTTTGGATTCAACATCTGTGGCCATTTCGTCGTTTCTCCTGGAAACAGTATTGTTGCTCAAAGGAACCAATTGACTCATCTTATTACTAGGGCCCTCGCCTACCATGATTTCAACAATTTTTTTGTTAGCCGGTAAAACAATAGTTTCACCAAGTGTGTCTGGTTTACCACATTTAGCGATCAATAAAGCTACCTCATAAGAAGCAAGAAGACCCTTGTCAAGATTGGTTATTCATTTTTCAAATAATTCACTCACATTAGGCCGTTTATCAGCTTTAGCTTTAAGGTGTTGAAAATAACTGAGTTCTTTACTCACCTTGTCACTGTGTACTCTCGATAAATTATTTTTCATTCGCGAAGGCTTCATGGCTTTATTACTAGTAAAGGTTTTATCACACAAAAGGCAATGTGGAAACTGTAGCCTACATTTTGCAGTGACGCGATAAAACCGAATTTTAAATATTCAGCGGAGTATTGACGACACTTCTTTTTTTAATTCATTATGCATGAGCTTCTACACTTCAACACAAACGCACAAAAACAGAAAAGACACGCACAATAACTGATGGTAGGTCACACAAAGGCTAGCAAAGACTGAAGACGTGTGAAAAGTGGGGAGAACCCTGGCACATGGAGCGCCGCTCACTGGCTGCGCTGAGCAACAGGAGGTGACTGGAGAGGGGTGAGTGCAATGAACTCGCCAGATGAGAATAGCCAGTGACTCATGCTACCCACCAACTTCTACTGTACAAGTTCTACTGTACAGTACTGCAGTGGAGTATTCAGTATCCGTAATTTTGTAATCAGAAATATACCATCTATCGATCCTATGACATCGGCATTACAACAATGCACTACGTTAAACTTTACACAGCCTTGGCTGCCGATCAAATCAATGAACTTTAATTGAATGAATTTTAATTTTTCCTCTTTAAATACTCATCGTCCCCCAATTGCCCCCCACTTATTTATTGCCCCTCTGATAACCCAAATCGCCCACTTGGGGGGAATCGCCCCCAGGTTGGGAACCACTGGTCTAATTATACTGTAAGTATGAATGTCAATAAGATCATAAGTAAATATTTTGAAGTATATTAAATACAGAGAGGTCAATTTCATCATATGTTCTTTCACTAATGTTGTATTTAAATAGGAAAATACACGGAACTACATGCAATGAATCGCTACCAACCATACAAGCAGTAAAGTAACTCTTGTTAGTGGTGATGTATATGCAGTAACGTCTAGTGATTTTTTTCAAAGGTTAAATCTTTAGTGCTCACTTTATTCCGAATGACCTATACTTACCAACATAACTTCACCTTGCAGAAATTATTTAATATCTTCATTATTTACAAAGCAACAAAATCCTGGGAGTATTCAAATACAACAATTTTTTCTTATGTAAGTTCACTTTCCACTTTTAAGATTCTATGGTTGAGAGGTTATGGAGAGAAAAGCTCTCTATACCAGAACTAATAGCATTTAATAAGTGGCCTAAAAACTGATGTGTGATGACTGGTCACTAAATTATCACTCTTTGAATCACAAAAACATACTATTATGTGTATGTATTGTTTTTATACCACATTGTTCAAAAATTCGTCGAAAGAAACTACATTTTTCTTCTCTTTTAGCATTTAACTCATTTCATCCATGAAATACGACCAAAACCAAATGTGATGTTATAACCTACCTTAACTACAACTGAAGTTTCTTTGCTATGACACCAATCTGAAAACGTTTCACATGGTACAGATATGAAAAAAGCATCTAGGCCTACCTTCATAATGTTTAAACTCACAGTCCACTTACGGTGTTTTTGCCTTCAATGTGACTCATAACAAAACAGCGACCCATGTTGCTCAAAGAAAAATTAATGTTGCACCTTTCAGAGTTATCACCAGGAACTTAGCAATACATTTTATAGTAGTAGGCCTATGATCAGATAACCAATATGACCTAAATAGTCTTTTTCTTCTTGTCATTACTTTATTTCCTAAATATATTAGGCTACATTGTGGAAATACCCTGTTTACTCGTATAATGTATAATTTCTGCACTTGTTTTTTTAAATCCTAAATAAAGAAAATTTTAAAATTTGCATGCCTGCAACAGTCGTCTACAGCAAACAACAATACTTTGGCTACCTGTAAAGGACAAGGTAACAATGGAAAGTTGACGGCTGTGTCAACAAAGCTGTGACCTTGAGCTCTCCATGTCTCTAGAGGGCTGGAGAGGGTGAGGAAGTTTGCTGAACTCTACAAAGCATGGTAATGGTAGAAAAGTAGACCAACATGCTCACAGTTTAAAGACAGGAGTCTCACGTTGAGTTTCGTAGTGTAGCATACAGAATGGGTAAATATACGTACGTTTTTGTGGCATTTATTTGAAAGTGTAACTAAACTGCACATTAAATTAATATTTTGAGTGCTGCTGCAGTGTACATTTTTTTGGGTAAGTTTATTATCTACCATACAAAGTTACAATGTTATGTAAATTTTCAAATTCTTTAAATAACAATACATTTGCTCACATGGATCAGTCTTGTTTTCTTTTGAGATAAGACAAGCAGCACAGCACGAAGGAAACGTCAACTTTAATTCACGGGTTCACGGTTTTACTTCCAGGAGGAGAGAACCCCTCTTTGTTTAAGGTATACATGTTGGAATCCCTCCGTCTGCCTTTCTTATGCTTGAAGTATTTCCTTCCCCTTCCTCCTTCACCATGTCTCTATGGGCAGTAGGGAAAGGGGGGCGAGGATGATAGTATGATCGATACAGTGTGCAGCATATGTGAAACTGGTGAGTCACTGCTCTGTTGTCAGCTTGCTGGCTCTCTAAATGCTACCGCACGTAAGGATATGGCATGGCTAAAATGCTGCCATTAATGGCCGTTTTCATCCATCACACATTAATCACATTAAAAGGGCACATGTAACCACATGTCTTTTTGTGTGGCAGGTACTTTGTTTATGTTCTGAAGGGTGAGAGACATTTACCCCTGCCGAGGACTTCAAAGTAAACATTGTCTAACTCGGGTTATTTGTAAGTGATCCTGTAGTAATATTCTCTTAAAATAGCTTGTGAAATCCATAAACAATTATAAATGCATTGTGTGTCTTTTTAGCCATAATTAAGACATAAATATTTTTGGGAATAACTTTTTCCTGAATTCTGCACATAATGTCCTTACCCCACTTTATGTGAGCAACATTGTCAAATTATTGCGGACTTTATGCGAGTAAATACTGTAACACTCGTGAAACATACATTTTCAATTATTTTTAATATATATCACTAGGTCACGTTTTGCTGTAACTTTTTAACACACATTAATTGTCACTGCACAAGCCGAAAGTTCAGGCACATTCCTCCATTACGTGGTACAATAGATAAAATGCAATTTAAATATAAATCCACGAATTTTAGACTTGTTCAAAAGATATTAATACTTACACAAACCATACAAAAAATATCCCCGCCACACAAAGTAAACAATAATTACAACAAAAGTATCAGCATGCCGCATGGTACGAACAAAAGCGAATTGTTGATCCTATGCCGCCAAGTCCATGCCTTCATATTCTAAAAGAAACTCTTGAGAAAAAATAACACAACTGTTTAAAACCCACTTATTAACTTATTAACGAAAAATTCATTATAATGTATGGAATTTTTCAAACAGTACGTAAGAAACTCCGTGGCACAGTAATTTCTTACTACTGTGGAAACTTTAAAACATCACAAAACATTGTCGGGGAAACCATTGGTCTGCCAACACTAGTGGTAACCACTGAAAATTCTGGTACATAATGCAAAAAAAATTGTATTTGAGATGTACCTCGCATCAACTCCACACTGCTCCACACAACGAAAATTTCGGTAAGAAAAGATATGAGACTTGAAAATTAATATATGTACCAAGAAAATGGTACGTTGTGTTGATACCACCTGCGGAAATGTCCATTTACTAAATTTTGAAATTCCAGGTTTTTTTGGATAATTCCTTGACTTCTCCAAACAGCTTTAATTTACTGACTTTTCTCGGTTGCTCGCCACCCTGGATTGTGACAGTTCTTTACCATATACATATGATTAATACACATAATACAACAACCGCCAAGTACAGGAATGCTACTACACCTGTCAAAAGTACCTTATAAGCAGTAGGCAACGTTCACCAATTCAACCACCACGTAGTTTTATGAATTTTCATAAGTACAGAAACATGATTATTCATGTCATCCATGATGTTGTGAGTGTGCCCATTATGCAAGAACAACTCCATGGGACATAAAATATGAAGGACGTTTGTATGCTTCACCCAAACATAATTTTCTGGTTTGAGTTTGAAGGATGTTCCAGGCCCAATTGGATGAAAGAATGGAACCCAGTATTCCCTATCATCAGTCTGTGAATCGTCACACACATCATCAACCTTTGATAACCACCATTTGGAGTCACACTGCAACGCACCACAAAGCCTGGTCATGGCACCATGACAAATGTCACACGCCTCCCACTGGACGACTCACCATGATAAAAAAATTAAATTTTTCCACACAGAATGATAATGTTTTGGGGTATACCACCTCCTTCCACAATACAATAGTTTGTAATCTTGCCTAACAAATATAATTATTTTAGCGAAAAGTTACTCTGTTGATACATTTCTAACAAATTTCAGAATTGAAGAAACAAACACGTCCCGGACATACAAAATGTGGTAGCCTAACTCATAATGTTGAAGCCAAATCTTGTATTTAGCGCTCCCGAGATAGAACCAGCTCAAATTACAAAGAAATTTTCAAGCCCATATTATGCCAGAAAACTGTTATCAAAACAAAAATCACAATGACTGAAACACAGCCTGTAGTGAGGCTAAAAATATATGTTGAAGGGATAATTAAAAGACAATTTGAACTGTTATATTTTCACATGAGTATGATGTATAGCTTATTTGTAAATGTTTATATTTGAGAGGTTTAAATTCATTATTACTGCATGTATTTGATACTCACTGCTTTTTCAAACTGTGAATTCAACAATTTATCTGATTAGTTTATTTCTTTTGAATTCACACAAAAATATTGAAAGTCTTGTAGTTGCATTAACAAAAGTTGAACATGTCAAAGGGAAGCCAGTTCTTTGCAAACTAGCCTTCCTCACTGTACTTGTACGCGAGCCAAAGGGCCAGCACATGGGTTAAGCCCATAACAGCGCAACTGTGCAACATCAACAAGGCTCAGGCCTCATTTTCAGACTCTCCCATAATTTTCCCGCATCCACGCAGTGTAGTTCTGCATGTAATAGTGAGTGTAATTGTGTTTTCATTTCCAGCAGTGTACATCGAGGCACGGGGGACATGTAAACATGCCGCCATGCTTGTGCACGAAAATCACCATGTTTTCAGTGTTTACTTTCATATTGCAGCAGACATTTAGAAACGCATCATTCAATATCAGCGAAATATGTAACGCCATTTATTATATAATTTAGTGTGTGCCATTTTCATAAAATATTACTATCAATCATTTAACATGCACGAGGTACCGGAAATGTGTGAACCCCGTAGCGTTGCAAGGAGCCCTTAGCGGCTGCCTTCCTCGAGGCAGTTCGTCGAAGTCGTCTGGAGAGGTGAGATAGCTGTCCATGTGCACATCAACTTTTGCTTACTGATTGTTAGTTTCAATTTTCTTCTTTAGTATACCGGTTCACCTTGCTCGCACACGTTACCAGACATCCCCATCGCATTGCGCGGCCACTTAAACTTATAATTATTACCATTTTGTTACATTTTAACTTAAAATCTGCATCGGCATTATCACCGCCATGTGGCTAGGGAATTCTGTATCGAGAGCCATCCAAGCTCATCATTCATTGTACGAGGCATATCGCAGCTTATTATTGTTCATTATCATTCAGCGCATACGTTGCTATCAATATTTTATATTTCAGTGCAATTTTGAGGGCATAATTCATGTTTTTGTGACCGACCACGTGCAGGTTACCACATCGCCATAGTGCTCTAGTGTTCATATAAGCAGTGCATCTACCACTCATTTCATTATCACGCATTCATGCAAGTCACCTAGTGGAGAGCATCATCGTGTGTAAGGTGTGTTACGTGCCACTCATCATACATCGGGCCTAGAGCATTCCGCCACACTTCGCACAGGGCTACTAACACTACTTGTAGAGCCCTACCACACTGTAATGTGCACAGGAACGGCTGCCCTGTGGTCTGTTAGCTAAGAGAGTGCTCATTTCAACCAACATTATCTACGTCCGCTTCCAAGCGAACCTGACGGCCCACCCTAGCGGCCGCCAGATCCTCGCTGCTCAAGGAAGTGCATTTTCACATGCCGTAGAGTCATATCTGCTTCACACGGGCCACATAACAACCACGTGTGATATACCGGCAGGTCAGTGTCACCGCGCAGAGACAGCCATCACGTGTTAATCCAGTAATCAAGTATAGCAGTGCTTTGCCAGGGTTGCATAACTACGCCTACCTCGTGCGTGCATAAGTGATTATTTCTGGCACTGTGTAATTTGTGTCAATAAATCATACTGCGTTGAACCGTCGTGTTACGTAACTTGCAACTCCCTATATTTACAGTGTAACCTTTGTAGTGTATCAGGCGTACTGGGGGTCAACACCCAGTTGTAAAATAAGTCAGCATTCAGTTTCAACGTACTGGGTGGGATATCGAACACGCCGAACGTACCACACCCTGAGGCATGAGAGTCTCGAAGTGCAATACCTGGGTAGTATTGCTGGCGCCCTTTCTTCATAACGCATAGATTCATAGCAGCAACTTAGTTCACTATCCCGATCCCACCCGACGGCGTTAACATTTTGTAGCAGCCCCAATTTCATCAAAGGCCCCTTACCACTTGTTGATGCAAAGAAGTGCCACTCTACTTTTAATCCTAAATCTTCACTATACTAACATAAGTTAATGAAATCCTTTTTGTTTTTATATTGGCCTGCTGCACTGCTGTAAAGTGCAAAACTTTTTGTATGCCTAAATAAGTGATTTTTATGGGAGTAAGTAAGACTTTCTGAAAGGAATAAAATGTAACTGTGTTATGAGCTCGTATTACTAAGGTCAATTCTACTACAAGTTAGAAAGATCAATGTTATAAGTTTGGCACAGGGAAAATTTCTGCCACTTGAGAGCTGGTATCGCTAATGCACCAAACTGACCAATCACAGAGCTTTCCTGAATTTTAAATTTCATTAACTTTACAATTTAAAAGGCGAAATTGGTTACTTTTCTCTTGAAAATTAAATGACAAATATAATTTCCAAGTTCATTAAAATTTAATTTTAATAAGGTTTCGTATTTATCTGGTCTCTTAGCGATCGAAGCGAAACTAATGGCAGAAATTTTCCCTGTGCCAGCTCTCCCATAAGAAAACGTATTTTCTTTCTAACCTGTAGTAGAATTAACCTTAGTATTACTTCACTGAAGAAACAGAAGCTTTCACAGATCACAGAGGTATTAATTTTGAAATACTCCATGAAAGGATGTAGAGTTACTTGGGAATTTAACCAGTTATAAGTCTGAATCTCATCTTGTATTGCAAACAATAAGTTCTCTGAAAAATCTGTATGTATAATGCAAGCATCACTTTGAAGATTTTGCTCCTTCTCGTTCAAAAACTTTGACTGCTGTTTTGTAAAGAAATGGTGCACGTTCAACTTTTGCCACGTTTCATGAAGGCTTACCATAAAATCTGTAAAAGACTTCACAACAGTAACCAACTTGCATCTGTCAGTTTATACCCACTGTTTGAATGTAACTTCAGCATCTGCTTCAAATTCTTCAAAACACAGAGTGTCTTTAACAGGTTCAAACCAAGAACATGAGAGATAAGAGTTACTCGTACATTTTCGTGATTAACGTCATAGACAGCAATTTGAAGAATGTATTTGCAGTTAAGTTATGTGTATAAGCTAGATAACATTAACTTCATATTTTTCTGTGCAACACAAACACGTACAGAATGTGTGCCACTTGAGCATACTAACACACACCATTAAGGCCTTAGTTCACCAAACTTAGAAAACCAATTTTTTTTCTGGGCAAGTTTCTTTAAATTTATTATTTAATTCCTTTAAATTAACATATTTTATTGTTTACAAGTTGCATATCTTGTTTTGAAAATGTTCTTAAAAACTAAGGTTGTGACCAAAAGTACAAAAAATATGGAAGTCGCTGAAAAAAAACCTCGGAAACTGTCCAGCACTAATAGGGATGGCTGCTTAAGCATTGCTCCAGGCCTGTTATTCCACACTCTTTTCACCCAGTCTTTCATCAATTCTTCGTACATCCAACCTTTTATTCTAGGTGCACAGGATAACACCATGAGAAATCTTACCTTTTGGAAGATCATACAGTAAAATCTCATTATAACAAACATGAAAAAACTAGAGAATTATGTACTCTGTAATGAAACTTCTTTAAACTGAACACATTTTAAATTATTTTAATTTTATAGGGGTATTTTAATTTACACTTTAAAGTGAGAAATTCTTTAAACTGAAATTCCTTGTAATGAAACTTCATTGTACACGATGGCAATTTCTGCCCATCTGCAGTAATTGCCATCGCTGTGCACCTTAATTTTTCATTGCGTCATCTTCACCAGTACACTTGAGGCACCATTTGCTAGAGTTTCAAAGCATATCAAAAACACCGGCATTTGATCAACGTTGCCAATCTGAGAAAATTAATATGTAGTAGATTTTCTCTTTTTTGCCACATATTTGTGGAAGTCCACAACCTTGTCACTGTAGTCGGCAGGTATTCTTTGACACAAAGATGTCTTCCTTCGCATTGCCAAATTATTGTGTCTCATAAAATGCACAACCTAACCAACAGAAGCTTTGAAGCAACTGTAATACATATTATTATATCATATAATTTCCCGTGCTTTCTTCTGGAACATCTAATATGTAATCGCGTACTGTTACTGCGCATCTCACTACGTACCGAAGCACACCAGTGTTAATTTCCAGATACTGGCCATTTGCCATGCTTTGCCCCTCGAAGAAATGTCTTCCTCTTAACACTTGTGTTTACAAACTCCATCATTCGCTTCCTCCAGCCCCGCACCAACTTTTCATTCACATCCTATTCTCGGCGCACTGCTCGATTTCTGTGCTGTTCCGCAAACGAAATCACTAAATTTGAAACCTGCTGTATACACGTGTTCAACTGACTCATCTTGCAACTTTGACTTGGCCTTCACTAACTGGAAGTGTATTTATTCTTTACTGCGCAACACAACTGCATTGAGTATTATAGTAAGTCTTAGCAACACTGCAGGAATGTAGCAATGCTATCATCACAGCATGCTTGCGAGGTCACAGCAGTGTATCTCGTGCGACTTTGGGCAAGTAAACACACAGTACAGCAGTTATCCAGCTGCCGCCCGGCCTTCTGTTTCTATACAACATGCACAAAAATGAAAGTGAAACCTATAACTACCATTTCTAAATCAGAACCCTTATAGGAACAATGCATTTTTAACCTCCTATTATCAGAATTTTTTAATTAAAAACTATAAATTCTTTTTACAATGTACTAACAGCTTCAAAAAACAAGTGTAAATATGTAATAATATTTTACAAGCCACTATTGTTTTATTTTTCCATGCACTGAAAATACGTCAGTATTTAGATGCAGTGGCCTACATACCTAGTGTAATATGCAGAAGTGACATTTTTTATAGGTTTACTGTGTATGTTGAATGGGTCTAAACACACTTTTCCATAAATATGTGAAAATTTACCTGGAAATTTTTTTCAAGATATGTACACACACTTTTCAGATTTTCAGATCCATTCTTCATTTTAACAAATTTATCACTTTTAAATTGTTTAAATTTAGATCCACTTCAGTATGGTAGTTTTATTATACCGTTCTTTTATGATAAGTCCTACTCAACACTTCATTTCCTCCACTTTTTCTAAATTTAAGTCACTAATAAAACATTGGCACAAATACTAGTACACCTATACTTATTTTGAAACAATTAGCTAAAAATTGTTGGGTGAAGGACACAACACTGCATGTTGAAGACTGAGTGACTGCTATAAACTTGGGTGACATGATTAGCAAAGAACAAGGTTCAACTTGCAGTGTAGAACAGGTGTGGACTGGCCGGACATTGCAACCTTTGACAAGTTCTTCGCATGGCTTGCCCGCCAGGTTCCTGTCCCAAACAATATCTGGTTATCTTCACTTACACTGTTAAGTCTGATGTGGATAGGGTCAGGCAGTTCACCCCCCAACATAGGCCTTAATTGTTTCCTTTATTATTATTAGGTTGTGTATTTTCTTTTGTGTAATTTATTTAAATTGTTACTACCTATTTAGTTCATTATCTTCAGGTATTTTTGACAAGTTTAGATGGGTGATGCTTGGTCTTTACCTGTATCAGTTTTTCAATTTTATATTTAATTTAGTTTCTTTAGGTTGAGGGCCTTATAATTTTATTTGAATGTTATCATTTGAAGCAGGTTAAATAATTTAAACAGTAATTGTATTTAACTTCAGGCTGGTTGCATTGTTGACCAGTTTTAATGTAACAACACAGGTGTACTTACCTACTTCCTGGAAGAGCTAAATTTAGATTGTTACCGTATTTACCGGCGTTAAGGATTGCCCAGCACATAAGATGAGTCATGGTTTTAAAGATACAAAATATTGAAAAAAAATAAATAAATAAATAATAAGAAGAAAAAAATTTATAACTTTTAAAAATCCCAGCCTAATTTTTTTTTCCTTTACCAGAAACATAAATATTTAGTTGAAATATTTTTAATGCTTTTTAATATTTTGAAAACCGGTGTATGAACATCATAGGGGATACATAAACCAATAACATTGGCTACTACTGCCCTCTGGGTACCCTAAAGCCACGGAAACGCACAGCGACGATGACACATGGCCGGTGAAGGGTGCAAAAAGTGGAAAAGTGTAAATATTGGGAAATGCCGAAAAGACATTTATATAGCTATTAAAAATATAAACAAACAATTTTCACAAAAAATTTACTCCTAAACATGTAAAACCACACCCACTAATTATATTTTGTTTTAAAATATTCAAAGTAAAAAAATACAGTAAGTGGTAGATATTGAATAAGCACAGACCAATAAACAACACTATGTTTGTGTTTAAAGCAGTTGAACCAATGATTTCAGGTACTACAATTTTAAATTTCCAGTTTGCTGACAATGACTTGCGCTGTTTCCGATGATAAAACCTCATTAATTGGTACATTTGCACTCTTGCGCTTGCACATCATTCATCAAAATTATTCATTAGTTTGTTGTAATTTGACACGCAAACACATTTTCGTTTTTCCGCAAACGGCCCGTATGTCACAGAACTCTCAATTTTTATGATTTATTTTTACTGGAATTAGCATAACCAAGAAATACACGTGCCACGGTACAATGTTTTACATCAACTGGAATTTCTAGTCTTTTAGCTGTGTAGACATTTTAGTGCATGCCATTACAAAGTCTGCTTTGAATAAACGAAATAATTTTGCCACTATGCATTAGTAATACTCTTAATGTCACAAAAATTACAACCAGACATTAACTTCACAATACCCGATTTAGTAAACAAAGCAACAATAGATGCGTGTATACCGATAAATGGAATTGAAGTGCTAGTGTGCGTGTAAGTTGTGTAAGTTGCGACCAGCCAATTGTGCTATCACGTGAACGAGAACATCTCAGTGCATCTTCGTACAAGTTGCGACCAGACGGTTGCGCTGTCACGTGAGCAAGAGAATCTCAGTGTAGCTTCGTACAAGTTGAGACAAGCCATGAGCGAGTAACCAGAATCCAACAAAATGGCATCAAATAGCCTAGTTCCAAACTGTAAAGATGTATGGCCTAGTTCCAAACTGTAAGGATGTATGGCCTAGTTTCAAACTGTAAAGATGTATGTAAGCAGAACAGTCTACTTGCCATTAACGTTGAAGTTTGCCATAATTTTATACATATGTCTGTGCTTGTCACTCGTCTTCAGAATGTAAACCAACTAAAGAAAAATGGTAACTAGCGGGAAATAGAAATATTTAGTATTGTAAAAAACAGGAATATGTACATAGAAACAAATGAAGATAAAACAGGACCAACAGTAATTGGTGTAATTAGCGAGAAAACATATAAAACAGTAACACAAAAACGGGGTTCTATTGTACTTCTAAATAGTTTGGGTAGAATCTATTATATAAAATTTATTGACAATTACTTCACCAACTTTTGATAGACAAACAAATGACAGCCTTTCATGCAGCTAAATTAGTAATGTGGCAGACACATCCAATGACAACAATGTTACTTTAACGTTCTTTTATCACAGCTGCAACACCATTTTTGTTGCCCATCATGACAAGTGCATTATCTGCCCCAAATAATACGCAGTTGTGTACAGGTTGTTTTGTAAGTTTCTTATTTTCTTGTTTATTTCATTTTAACACTTTTTTTAGTAATTCATTACCTTCACATCTAGCAGGCTTCCGCTCACCTCTAGTCCATGTCCACTACTGCCAACCCCCATCACACAACATCCCTCTGCACATCACCACTACACATAATACCTTCCCCTTATATTGATCACACCATAAATTATTAAAAAGATATTTGTGTTGTCAGCTACGTAGTCATTTACTGACACTTGCCTTACTACCTAGATTTTACTGTGCATATATCATAGCTACGACAAACCATTTGAGTTTACCCTACATGAAATTAGGTTTACAATAAATTTAAATCTTTCTGAAAATACATGACAGACAACTGTATCATACTGAACATAGACACTTTAATAACTTTAGAACACCTCCCTCTTTCACTGATATCTGGTTGGTTTGTTTATTTTCCTGCCTACTCTGGTTACATACTCATTCATAGGAACACTAACAGACAACTCTTGTTTGTCCCGTTCATTCGTTGGCAGGGTCCTGTTGTCAAATCCATTAAAATCAAGAGGTCCAAAGTCTCCATTTTCACTAGAAGTTGTTTATTCTAATCCTTTAGATACTTGCTCATAGCCACTTATTTTGTTATTAGTGGCAGCACTCTCAGCAATGCTGTTGTTATGACTCATAACATTGCATTGATTTTCAGGCCACAGTTTGTGATAGGATGGTCGCAGATATTTTGTGTTTCGACGCAACAGTTTACCTGTTTTGTCTAGTATCACATAAGATCGAGGGGCCTTATGTTTGTAAAAGGATCGTGGCTGGTTCCCACAATGCATCTTTTTGCACCACCACAGGTTGACCAGTTGAATATTCTATGTTTTTCCTCTTTGCAGTTCTGTCGTATTGCTTTTTTGCCTGTGACTGTTTCGAACATAAGACTGGTTGAAGATTTGGTACAACCTTGGGAACTAGGTTATTAGTTGGTACAGGAATTCTTCTTCTTACAAGACTACTCATTAGCATCTGTGAAGGCGCATACTCTAAACCTGCTAGAGGAGTGTTGTGGTACTCCATTAGAGCTATCCAGTATTCTTTACCTACTTCTGTGCTTTTGCGCAGAATGTTCTTTGCAATACCAACCCCTTTTTCAGCCATTCCATGTGACTGATGGTAATGAGGACTTGTTGTGGAGAACTCAAACTCATACTCATGAGCAAAACTTTGACAGGCATACAATTGAAAAGGCATGTTGTCAGTGACAATCACTTTTGATCTCTGAAAGAACTGTGCAATGGGAGTGCATGATTGGATTTATTTACTTGGACATACTCCATTGCGAAATAAATGACTGTTAAAAGGAAACTAAAAATAATACAAGAAAACATAAATAAGCAGAGTATGCTTTAGTGATCAGGATACATACACAACAAGAAATTCCAAAACTGGAATCTGGTCAGATAAAAACAATGAACAAACAGAAAATAAAAGAAATAACAAGAATATAAAAATAGCTAAGTTGAACAGCTTTAATGGTTCACCTTCTTTTTGTTTTCGCGAGTAAAGGGCAAACCGCTCATAAGGAACATTTTCCTGCCCCCTTCATATTCTTCAAATGCAGCTAATACTTTATCGTAGTCCTTACGATCTTCTTCAGATAACTTAAATGTGTTGTACACTTCAACTGCATCTTCACCAACGAGATTAAGCAGTATTGCAGCCTTAACTGCAGATGTTTTTTCCGATTTACTGGATGCTAGCATATAAATTCCGAAGTTCTGTTTGAACTTTCGTCAATTCTCGCTGACGTTGCCAGTTAGATCTAGTGCACTCGGTTCGTTACTATCAACCATTGTCCGCACACTTCAAGTTGCACACAATACACAAAACAACTTGTTCATCTAGCTTGAAGATAATGAAACCTGAAGCGTAAGATTGCATCACACGGCTGTGCCATGTTTTGTAAGTTTTTTATTTTCTTGATTAATTTTAACACGTTTTTTTAGTAATTCATTACATTCACATCTCGCAGGCTTCCACTCGCCTCTAGTCCATGTCCACTACTGCCAACCCCCATCACACAACATCCCTCTGCACATCACCACTACACTCGACACAGGTCTTTCACGATCTTACAACTGCGAAGTAATTGAGTTTCCAATATTACACCCAGTGGAATTGCCTTTTAAACTAGGCACAGACAGCAAATTGCTAAAAAAAATTTTATTGTTTTTAATTTAAAAGGTTTCTACAATTGGATACAATTTGGATTCAGAGTTATTGCTTTCACCTGTCGAGAGATAGAGTCTTTAGACTATTTACAACTTCATTGGCTGCTTCTTAAGCTGTTTGTTTCAGTATACATGTAGCTTTAGTACGTCCACATGCAAACCTTTTCGCTGTTTCAGATGTGGGAAACATTTGTCTGAACAAAGCACCTGCACGGTCATCCGCACTAAGTTGAACAGTATGTTCCACCAAGAAGTAAAAATAAAATGGACACTTTGCTTTCAGTATGTCTAAGTCAGCATCCGTATTATTGTTAGTAAAATAACTTTTTATTTTCTGGTTACATTTTTGAGATTTTAAGATGTCCACGTGTTTGGCAAACACAACATGATTGCTGATATCATTTCTTCCACCGTGATATATTAAAGTCACATTTGCAGACATTGCAGAAACAAACTTTTTACCTCTCTGCGACTTTATAATACACGGAAACTCAGCAGTGTAAGCTACCCTATACACTTGAAAATACTTTTATTTATTGCTCATTGTTCTATCGATAGCATAAATTGACTGCACGAAAACCGTTCAAAATGTTCTGACACAAATTCTTTAAACAAAACTTATGTTTATTCTCACCACGTAAAATCTGCCAACATAAATAATTACTTGGAAGCTCTGGTAGCGCTCTGGCAATTCTAAAAACACAGCTCGTAAGCACAAAATAAATACATGTTTTGGAGAACGTCGCCATTTACGAAGAATCACGAGTCATTCTAAACAAAGGACAATTGATAACCATCTGCAAGGCCATCTAGCGGAGGCCTACGCAACTAACATTCACATGCAGTAGGAGTAATTGTGTTTTGATTTTATGTGTATTCAATGTCCCTGCCTTTAACATCAAGTTTTCAGATAAATAAAATTAAAATTAAGCTAAAATCTTTATACAAGAGTTAACTGCTGGTCGAAATTGAACTCGGTTCACTTCATACGTGTAATAGACCTATACAGGACATGAAAATGAATAATAGTAAAAATGGCTAATATTTGCAATTCGTAAAAAACAACACTTGTCCGTAAAACCGCAACAAGCAAGGCACATTTCCGTAAATATTATGAATAAATCTTAAAAGTTGGCAACTATAATTTTTCTACAGTTGAGGAATTTTTTTTACAATGAAGGACTGAAAAAAACAGGTTGATATTGTTGCAATTGGACCTCTAGAGCACTAACACTGGAGTAAAACCAGAAGAAAGGAACCTAACTTGGCTAGTGCAAAGGTTATGAACTCAGGAAATGTTATAAACTCGGCAATGAGTCTGTGTGATTTGATTTCTTGAAACAACACCTGAAAAAGTTATTAGACAACCTAACACTACACTGATTAATGCGGTATTAAGGCAGTCTTTCAGCAAAAAAAAAATTCGAACTGAAATGTATCTGATTGCGGTTTTTGATTCTTGCAGGAGCAGCTGATGAAACTGGGTGCATCCCAAGTTCACAACTTGACAAGAGCCACCTCAAAGCCCATTGCTGTGTTTCCAACTGGATGAGCAAAAGACAAGGACCGCCAGGGCTGCAGCCATCGTCTCAAAGTTCACTCCCCCGACCAGTCGAACTGCCATCGTCCAGGACACAGCTTTGAGCTACAAACACAACATTACAAGCATCAAACACTTACACAACTATAGTGACTATCACACCAGGTTACCCTGCATTAGGTCACCAACTCTAGTTGCTATTTAAAACCCACTTATACAATAAAGAAAATAATCTCTTACATGACAAAAACATTAGTTACAATTAGTTCAAACAATTTACTGACTTCCTATCCCACATAAACAGACAGGAATACAGGAACATGCAGCAGGACTAACCATGACCTTGCTCAATATCGGGCAAGGAGACGAAAAGAAGGAATACATCTGACAAACTCTGTGTTAACATGGCATGCCTCGCGTCACCATGCTGATCCAGCACCACCGTCATCATTATAATGTTATAATGTTGCCATGATATCCGGCCTTATGTTATGGGTGACCTTGGACGTATTCTTCATACTCAGGCGCCACGGCCGCCTGCGAGAGAAGTCCATACGGGCAGGGAACTAACACTCCTGCAACAAAATGTTCACCAGTTGGTCACATCAATTTACAGTGTTCTTTCCGCAACACAGGGACACATGGGGAGGGGAGATATACTAATTTCCAGTTTGAATATTCATAGAAACTAAACTGTGTATTACAGCAAGAAGTCTCTTCTCATACCCCAGAATCTTGATGAATCAGATGCTTTAGAAAAGGGGTGGGGGAAAAAAGATACTACCCATCCACATAATGCTTCCCTCAATAAAATATTAAGACAAAAAAATTATCTAATTCTTAGTCGGATTAAAACTAACGTCATACCTTGACAATCTGGAGTGGATTTCCTTGTAAAATCTGCCACTTAGCCAACCCAAAAATTTCAAAACCTACACAAAAACAATCAATCCCCTGTTAACTGAACTCAAGCTTTCGCATAGCAAACAAAAAAAAGTTTATTTGGACATAGCAATTCAAGTTATTACACTTTAAAATATTTGTTATAATTTTTACTTTACAATTCAGTGCACAGAATTAATCACTGCGTACAAAAATTTTCAAAAGTGCTGGCCTACAATGTTTCTATGCAATAACATTTCTTTAATTCAAACACTTTTTGGGTTGATATTAGCTACTAATGTTCAGCTGATATTAGTTCTTATTATCTTTATTTTTTGGCCAAATAAACAAAAATTATCATTATAATTTTTAAATAAATTTTAACTCACGACCCCTTGAAAATACCAGACATCTTCTCCCACGTCAAAAACTGACAACCTCCAATGTTCTTCAATTCCAGGCATTACACCCTGAAGCCACAACAAACCTCGATTATCACAATGGTCCCTATTCCACTATAAACACAGCCTCTCCCTTCCTAGAGATACAGATTGTGCCTGAACCCTAGCTACATGATTACGCAGTGTTGTAAAAAATTCCGGTAGTGTCTACCCACAAGGTCACTTATTGCCACACACTCCACAACAATTTGAGCCAAGAAAAACAACACAAATTAATACAGGTGACGTGCCACCCCTTCTCTAAGCCACAGCACTCACCATTACAACACAGCACATAAAGACTTTAATAAATCACACCATTACTCAATTTGAACCACCCTATTTCCTGACTATACTTAACTTCTTTCGAGAGTCCTGAGGTTGGTCCTGGGGCTGAAACATCTCTTAAGTCCCTCGTAATCTACCACCGACATTGTCGAAAAAATCTGTCACTCTTTCTGTACATGTAATTTCAATATCAACACCAACAGTTTTGTCCTCCTGTAACAATCCTAAGCAAAATTTTAAAGCATTTGCGCACAGTATAACACACCAAACATTACATAAACCAAAACATTTCATAAATAATTAAAAGTCCTAACAACACATCACACAATCACAGAAAGTTTCCACGTTCCACTGCTGCCCATACTTCCAATCCTATTCCTGAAAAAATAATTATCTCCATGCCACCATCTAGGGATCAAACTCAAGTACTCTGTACTCGGTGACCTCACTGGCACCTCGCTATGCTTCAAAACAATTTAAAACATTGTCCTCCTCCTGAAATTATGTACAGCGGATTCCCCCAAAAGCAACTACAGTATCACAATTTTTGTTGATTTTTCTGTGCAAGAAATTAAATCAATATATTATACAGCCATCTGCCGTGTGCAAAGCTAAATCTCTGTCCACAACATGTTTACAAATCTCCAGATCATGGGCAGCTAATTCAACCAAAAATAAATACGACAGCATTTTCACTAACAAAAACCAATGTGAAAAAAATTGGCCTATCTCCAAACCAACACTCACTTTTTCATTTAATAATCAATAACTTACCTAAACACGACAATCCTTACTGTTAACCAATGCTAATCAACATAACTTCATTCAATTTCCCCATTTATAACAAACAAGGCAAGAATGCAGGCAGGAATTAATTTAATAAATTTTACCCGAAAACAATAATTCACATATGGCTGTCACGCCAGTAAAAAAACTGCTGTCAGCTGACCAGCTGTCAGGATGTCTTAAATAAAAAACAAGGTTAACTCTGAGTGTGTGCCATATTCAACAGATTAAAAAACACTCTACCTATTATTTCCCTAAGTGCCACCAGAGCGTGCTTGCACAACGACTACTGCGCTGCCAACAGTTCATTTCACACTTAAATTGTTCCACTTGGTTTATCACTCCTGTTACCAGGTAGCGCTAGCTAAGTTAGGCTTCCAACACACACTACTGAACAGTTGCCAAAACACTATTATGTGACATGGTCAAATTACTAATTTATCATAAACTTCCTTTAAATTAACTCTTATAAATAATTGCACTCTTAAACAAACTCTGAAACTTTTTGTAACACGAACACCCACACATCAAAATCAAAGCAACATAACACTGACAAAAAATTACTTCAAGTTTGCTCATACAGTGAACGTAATTCCTACAAAAGTACAAAAGGCGACCGAGTGCAAAAATGCCAGAAAAAAAATTTATTTATCCGGATCAAACCACCACAATTTACGATGTTGGTTTTAATATGAGACGATACTTTTTCCAAAAGAAAGAATTTATAAATACGTGGTCGTCTTATTATCATAGCCTACAATAAGGAAAATTCCTATTTTTTAATCATATTTATATTTAAATTTAATTTAGTGAACAACGGTACCATATTTTCTTTTATTGCCTCTGTGTACCTCCAGAAAAAATTAAATAAAATGAGCAGTCTGTTTTGCACTGCAAAAACGTGAACCGCCATGTTGATGTCCCTGTGATGTCACAATACAGTACATTTTAGTGTACGTAACTCACAAACGGCAGCAACATACATTCAAGTCGTTAAATGTAGTAGTTTATGCGGTAAAATTGAGAATGGCTTGAACTCTGATAAGTATATATGTCGATAGTAGTTCGTTTGCGCAGCAATACAATGCAGTTTACTCGTAATAAATTCTTAACTTTAGCGTCAACTGATAAATCAAGGCTGACTGCATGGTTTAAGCTTCAAGAGTAGACCTAATAATCTGCTATTAACGGCAAACATACAGTATACGTATGTAATGTGCTACAGGCTTCCGGGAGTGCCTGTAGCTGCGATTCGTACATGTGAGGCGTGGCTTGTGTGATAATAGTTCAAAAAACTCTTACTACGTTTAATTATCAAGCTTTCTGACAATTCAAACTGCTTGCAGGGGACACCGGCCCACGACAGCATGTTTGCCCTTTACCGAGACCTGCAGCGGAGTCCCAAAAACTTCAAAAATTCCTGCTCTCGCTGCTCTACCGCACTATAAATTCTTTGACCAATCAGCTCAGCAGCTTCCAATTGCTAGGCCGCGCCCCACGGTTAACGACCTCTCGGCTGCAGACTGTGTCACAGTTTATTTTCGTTATCTTCTTTCTTTTCTTAGGTTACAAATTAAAGTAACACAATACACCTTGATTACATTCAATACTACATTTGTAATTACCTTTACTTTCCTCTAATTACCCATATTATTATAAAGTAATAACTTACTGGGCACAGCCCTGATTGGCAGTTTCATGGTAGGGACGGTCTTGTGTTCCCAGCCCCAAGTCCTCGGGGGGAAGGGAGAGGACATCATGTCATCTGAAGAGGCCCGCAGCGGCACGACAATGGTGCGGGCGCGACACTTCCCCTTCTCTCAGAGACATAAGCCGCTCTCTACCTCAGTGTATGACTTACACTGGACCAATTACAAGACCAGTTTTTTATTATATTTAAAAAAACATATTTTTAAACAGAGGTGCCGATGAGGCCCTTTACATAACCCCCAAAACTTACTGAATTGTTAAACCTTGCAAGCGGAGAGTTTTAGCTGCTTGTAAAATGTTCTTCCTTCTATTATTATTAACCAAGTTATTCCTATTTATGTTACAAAAACCTTTTCCATTCTTTACTTAATACCTAATATTGCTTATGGCATTCATTGTCAATCATTATGTATTTTGGTATCACTCGTCACAATGTCACTAGCAATAGTATCGTCTTATGCATTTTGTGGGAGCACCTTTTTTTCACTAATTTTTCGCAGTGATTTAATTATTAACACACATACGCCTACCTTACAGTGTTACCCTGCTTGTTATCTCCTAATATTTACAATTCTTGCCCTGAGAGCCAGACTCTTGGATTTTATTTGTGGAAAACCCGTCGCTTAAGCCAATTTCAATGTAAATATATATACAATTCCCTTATGCATCTTCGTGGTCTGAATAGGCCACCTTACATGCCTCCCAGAAATTAAAATTGCCTAACCTCTCTGTCGCAGGCGCTGCAAGAAGATCTATCGTACTCATCTCGGTATGCTCTAACGTATGCAGTGTCGGAACCTTCAATATGCTAGAGTACCGTACCTGCCTATCATAGCCCATGACTATTCCCTGATCACGTACCTGATCGCCTATTCTCAAGGGCTTCTCCCTTCTCCTATTCATCTCTACGTGTTCCAGGACGGCTTGCTTTCCCTGCCTCGCCCTGTCTCTTTTTCTCTTTCTATCTGTTGTACTTTTCCACCGGCTAACTTTGAACCATTTCGATCCCTTGTCTCCTTTGAATGAGGACGCAGGGGAGGCTAGATACTGTCTTTCCTTGCCTGGCAATGTGTATTCTACTTCCGCTCACATTTACGAAAAGAACAATACATCAATACATCTGTAGGACGCCTCTTATTTTCTCAGGCCAGCCGTGATCCGATAGATTGGTACTGGGACATTTTCTTCCCCCTACTCCTGTCAACGGCCGGGCATCTTTCATACATACCGATGTTTTCTGTGGTTTGCCACACTTCAACCTGAGTGACCAAATGTTTACTACCTGCTGCTTCCTACCTGAGGCAATCGTGGTCATATGCTCAACTTGGTCTAAACTGTTTACACATCTCTGTTATGTTACTGATATTTCTGCACCAGTGTCGATTATTGTAACCAACTGTGTGCCATGAACAGTTGTTTTCAAGGTCAGTGACTTGCTGGATGCGACACACCAGTCTCCCTCCCCCTCTTCTGTTTTGCATTTCTCAGTCGCCTTGTCCAGGCTCATCTCAACATAACATCCCGCCACACCAATAATGGTTCCCTACTTTGTTGCGCCGTCCAGCTGCGTGGAACCTCCATGCTGGAACGCTGTTAATTTACTTGGGGTTCCTTATGTCTCCACACTGTGAATGGAGTGCCGTTCTTTTGCCAGGGGGTAAGAGGGTGTCCCCTGGTAGAAACGGTTGGCTTTATGACTGTACTCTGAGGGTGTTGGGCGGTCACTTTCAACTGGAGTGGCGTGAAATCGCGATATCGCACAGTCGCGGCCTTCCTGAGATTTATACTGTTCCGACCACTCTTAGATGGCGATTAAGCTGTCTCTTTCTTCTACATTTGCAGCAACCATCGCAGTTTGTAGAAAATGTGGCAAGTGCCATGTCAAGTGATACACGAGGTGCACCTGTGTAAAGGGGATTTCAAGGAAGCTACATTCGCTAACAAGTTCCTGTATGTGTTCAGAGGGCTTAACATCGTTCTCTCCTTTGAAGCGACCCTGAAATACATTATGCATAAGAATATCCTGCTGAATAGGTGACTAATACTTAGCCATGAATGCAGCACGACACTGCCCTTAGGTCTCTCAGGAATCTGAGACTTAGTCTGCCCACTCGCTGGCTCCTTCTGTTAGTCGCGACATGAACAGCTCTACCTTCAACGGTTCCGCGATGCTAGCCTCCTTCAAGTACTTGTCCATTATTTTTATGAACCATACTGGCCGCGTATGTCGAGTCGTCCCAGAGAATGCTGGCACCATCTGCTCTAGGTTCGGTGTTGGGTTTGATGCTCGCTGCTGAATTACTTAATTCCCTTCTAACTGCGGCGAACTATCTATGGCGATTCCGTGGTGTTGGCCATGAGCCGCGACGTCTCCTCTTTGTCTAATCTAGCATTTATCACGCTTACTTCCGCGGTCAGCTCGTCTAAGTGGCGTGCTTCCTGCTGTAACAATCTTGTACCGCCACTCTCACCCCTTGCCAAGGGTGTCGCTTTAGTCGAGAGTGCGCGGTTCGTAATAAAAAGAATAAGGCAGGCCTGAGCCCCTTCCCATGTCACCGCTTGTGAGATATAAGGAAGAGTGATGTACGTGATTACCAAATAAACACAACATATTTATTAACAAAAACAATTGGTTTTCCAGATGTACAAATGTATTGGCTCTAATGAACAGATTTTCTGTACAGTGAACTGATTTCTCCCTCACGACTCCAAATCATGAATTCCCCATTTAACATAGCATACGATTTGCAAAAGAAACTCCGGACATATATGTGTGCATGTACCCCTTAAACATTTTACAATATTCATTACATTAAAGTAAGCTATTTCTAACAAATGCACAATAAATGAAAGGAAATCCACATTTAAGGTCAATACAAACATACAAGCAAGTTTTCCATTAGATTGAAATATGTTCACATTTTAATGTGCGTGTCCTTGAGCCTTTGAGTTGCAAACGTATCTTACCTAAAGCCGACCTGGCCAGCGTCAAATCTCCCACTTTACAGCACAGGAACCTTCAGAACAATTGACATCCAGTCAGTAAAAAACTCGTCGGAAAGTGTGAAGCCAAGTCATCCAAAGGATGTGAATGCGGATAAATGTGTATATAAGCCGTTATCCTACCTCGTTGTATCGCCATAAGTTCCAACGCAGGATACCCTCCAAAGACAGTGGACTTATCTAAGTGTCTCGTTAATCCACATGTGCTCACAAACTCCTAGGTGCGCCGTCAAAAGTAACTATCGTTGGCTGCAGGAACACCAATCGTAGTGCCTTCCCTCACAGCATTTTCAGTGTTCGTTCGACAGTCCTTGGCACATTCGACTAACTCTCACCAGCACCAAAAGTAGAAGACCCCTCTCCCAAGCGCACGACAACGCCGCTCACCTGCTCTACCTCCCCCACTCACGCCGCGAGAGCGCATACGAAGAAGCGCCGCTGACCACATAGGCGAAGAGGAGGGAAAAGGAAGAGGGAAGAAAGTGGAACGAGGAGGAGAGCGAAATAAAAGGAGGGGGGAACACATGGAAATCAAGAGTATGTAAAGACCATCAAAAGCCAACATAAAATTCACATACAATATATAAATACATCAAATCAACCTATAAAGAAAATCAACTAAGAGTGGCTCAATCCCCGCCCCCTAAAATAACCCTCTTCCCAACAGGAAGACCCTGTAAAACAATCAAGGGACACCATTGGCCCAACACGAAGCAAGAGGAAACCACCGAAATAGGCAGGAATATAGGGGTGATTCAGCGGCGTCATTTCAGGTTTTTCTAGGGGGGGGGCCAAGATTTTGTTTTCCGGTGACAGTGACCTTGTTGCACCTTTTTTTATTAATTAAGCATGTATAAATTAAATGCTTTAATAATAAAACTTCAGTTTTATGTGCTTAAGTTAGCATTATTTAAAATTAAAAATACAAACAATATAATTATACACATGAAATTCCAAATCCAGGGGGGGGGGGTATTTGCACCCCCTCCCTGTAGACTCAAATGATGCTCCTAAGTGATCAAGCCCCAAAGCCCCTCAATCTCCGCCTCCCTCCCCCAGAGTTTAAGGCTCCTCCTTACGCCCGTTTCACTCATTGCATTAGCTCCAGCAAGGAGCAGGTCGGCCCCCTACAGGGGTTTCCATTGTGCTGCCAGTTTTTTTGTATTAGGGGACATGTATGAGATCCACTCAATTTCAGAGGGCTTGTTACAAACTTGTTACGCCCAGCACATCTGTCAGCACTTCCCTATTTACCCTAGAGGGAGGATAGGTGTAAGAAACACAGAAAAGATCAGGGATTCATGCCAGTAACTCGAACCCACGCACATTAAACCAAACTCAACTAGTAAAACCTTAATAGGGGGCTAACCGGAGGCCATCATTCACGAAGGACTGCTTTGTGCTTGTGAGAAGCTCTTTAGATGACTAAATTACAAATTACAATAAACACTGGAAGACCCTTGACTACAAACTACAATAATCTCAAACACTTAATTAAACATTTCCACTCATTTCTATGAACCTATTTTTCTAGCAAACTCGTTCAGGAGCCAATGCATTTCACATAAGGTTTTCAAGTGTGTGAAGTGGGCTTTCCGTTCTACTGACTCATCGGAACATACTACAAGCTACACCGTATTATGCCGCAACACTTTTTCCACCTGGATGGGACCTTAATATCGCGGGGATAGTTGCGCGGAAACTTTGTGTGCTAGATCTGAGAAATGAAAGGCTCGACACCACACTAGATCCCCTGGATGAAAAGAAGTGGGTATTCGCCCTTGGTCATACCGGGATGTGACTGATCATTGGGCCTCTTCTAAGCGCTCCCTGACCCATTTAAATATAACTCGGCGCTCCACCTCGTTATAAGGGGCTTCTAGGGGAGCGACACCCACACATTCAAAAGAGGTTTCGAAAGGTGTCTGCCAAGAAAGAGGACATATCTAGATTCATCAGTGGAAGAGTGGTGAGATGTGTTAGATCCCAGATTTATCCAGGGAAGTTCTTCATCCCAAGAAGTGTGTATTGGGTGACAATAGTTGGCGAAAGCTGTTTTTAAGTTTCGATTTAATCTTTCCACTTTATTTCCTTTTGGGGAATGTGGACTGGAAAATATATGCTTAATGCCCTACGAGAAACACATGTCAGTGAACTGAGCGAAACGACATTGCATTATCCATCACCACCTCTTTAGGGGGGTCCAAAAATTTGCGACACTGACTCAACTAGGGCTTTGACTATAAACCTATTTTTTAAACTTTTTATGGGTATAACAAACGGAAACTTAGAAATGGTGTACACCAACACCAAGGTAGCTACATTTCCCTTATGAGACCTAATTAAAGGACCAGAGACGTCCACATGAATTACACTCCAAGGTCGTTCTGACACCTGTCCCGAACATAGACCCACCTTCTTCGAGTGGGGAGGGGGTTTAAACTTTTGACACACTTTGCATGATCGCACATACTGCGTCACATTTCCTGCAGAGCGATGGCCAATAGCAGTCCCTGCTGATTCTGCGAATTGTTTTGTCTACCTCTAAGTGCCCACCGAGTACATTCAAGAGCGACCACCCGCCTACTTCTTCTACCCTTCCCCTTGAAGTATAAAATGTTGTTCTCGACCACGTAAGGTCAGGAAGAATCCGACTCTAATCTCTTCTTAAGCTCCACGCATGTCTGATCCTCGGCTTGATGGTCTTTCATAGCCACAAAGGACTCTGGGCGGTTATACAGATAGGCCAAACCCTACATCATCTCATCATTTAAGGCTGAACAAACTCCTCACTGCCGTACATGCGAGATAAGGCATCTGCATTCGGATTCAACTTCCCTCTGACATGGTGAACTTATATAGTTAAAATGTGACAGTCTGAGAACCCATCTACCCAATTTGCCTAGCTAATGGGGTTGTTCCAAGATCCAACAAAGTGCTTGATTGTCCATGCATAGGTCGAATTCTTGACCATTCAAATAACTGAAATTTCTCCATTCCGAAAAGGCACACAAGTGCTTCTTTCTCGTAAATTCCTAATTTATGCTCAGGCTCGGAAAGGGCCCTACTAGCGTACACTACAGGCACAAGATGACTTTCAGGCTATTCTTCCGCCTTCTGACTGAACACAGCTTCTAGAGCTACTGACGAAGCGTCGTTGTGCAGGAAAAAACGCTTATCAAACAAGGCAATCCAAACGCAGGGTATTCACAAAGGATGGACTTATGCTTGTCGAAGGCCTGTTGTACTTCTAACCAACTAAACAGCACACCTTTCTTTTTCAAGGAATTGAGAGGTGTCGCGATTTCCGCTAAGTCTGGTATGAATTGTGCCTGGTAACCCACCATACCCGTAAACCTTTGGACCCCTTTCATTTTTCTAGGAACAGGAAATTTTACAATAGGGGCAATTCGCTCTGGGTCCATCTCTAGCTTACCATTCCTAATGACGTACCCCAAAAAACGCACACTTTCTACTCCCAACCTGACCTTTTTAGGGTTAACTGTTAATCCAGAATGTATCAATTTTTCCAACACAATCCTAAGTTGACGAAGATAAAATACCCCATCATTACTAAAGACAATGAGATCATTAACATAATTGAAGACATAATCGTATTTAACAACATCCAGAATTACATACAACACACTTGACAGTGTTTGGCTGCCGAAGTTAGCGCCCATGGGAATCCCATTGAATTCATAGTGACTCCATGGTGTATTGAAGGCTGTTAATTTATGTCAGTCAGGATGCAATGCAATTTTAAAGAAACTGTTCAAAACTAACACCGAAAAATTACGAGCTCTGCATAAATGTTGGAGGGCACAATCCACTGTAGGCAAAGGTTACAGGTCCAAGTCAATGTGCTTATATAGAGCCGAATGGTTGACCACTAACCTTAATCCCCTGCCATCAGGTTTCGTCACTAAAAATCCTGGAGTTGAGAACTGTGACATCGATCGCCGTATTACCCCTGCATCCAATAATTTGCCCATCAATTGACGAAAGGCTTCCATTTTAGGTGGCGAACAAGGGAAGGTTTTACTGTAAATAGTCGTGTCATCTTTTAATATAAACCTGTAAGGACAGATGTCACTTTTTCTGGTTTGTTCTGTTATAACCTCCCCAAAATCCCTACCCATTGCCGCCAAATCCTCAGTCTGAAAAGCCTTTTATCCCACAATAATAACAAAGGTGCGGAGGCCTCGCATTAAAGCAATCTTCCTTCTCTGGTTAAAACCAAATACTAATTCGCCGTTGCACAAATCGACACAGGCGCCTGTCCAGCCCAAGAAATCCAGACCCAACTCTTCATCGACATGCAAACCCGGATTTACCCCAATTTTCATGCTCCCACAAGATCTCTTAAATTCTGAAATGAAGATGTACTTTCTTGGGACATTCTACTACCCTACCATCTGCTAACATAATTGATGTGACTACTGCTTTCTATCGCGAACTCCACCTTCCCTTTCCATTCCTAAGATTGTGCCACAATGATTCATTGATGAGGCAAGAAGATGAACCAGTATCAATGAAAACAGCTGCACTTGTCCTGTGACACAAACAATTAACATAATTTTTGTCCGAGAGGCGCTGTATATTGTCCTGCCACGCTCTTAGTAGGCCCCTACTCGTTTCCCGGACTTGCGCAGCAATATTCCCTTTTTTGTTGCATCTAAAACAGGAATGCTCTTCCCGAGAAACCATGACGTCCCTACAATATCTCATTCGGTGTCCCCTCCTACCACAATTTGCGCAATGCTGCTCTCTAATTTCCTGCTTTCCTTCTGTGCCCTCGGAAATCGCCACCCTTGATACTTTAAAAGGGCTCATTTTTATTTCCCTTTTCCTCCACGTTCGTTGCTCGGACCCCTTCTTCTTTGTAAACCACTTTCGCCCACAGCACTATCGTACTCTAGTTTTTGCTGTAGGCGAACCTCCACTTCCACTACTATGCTTTTTGGTCAACTACATCATTTATTTTACAAAAAATAGTTACAAACTGTACAGAACATTACAAGGCCCTAAGAGGGCTGTCTTAATATATGTGCAGCACACTGCACTAACAGTCTTGAATACACACAGAGTGAGCAGTTTGCAACAAACTGTTTGCAGTATAGGTTAAGAATGGTCACAGGTCCAAATTGTAGTAGTATGCTGGACAGACAGCAAGGGTTGAAGTCTGTTGTTGTTATCGACAGCCTTGAGCAAGAAGCTGACCCATTCCAGATCATCTTCTGTCATGAAGTGTGCAGTGCTCCCCTGGTAACGATCTCCATTCTTCTTGTGGAGGCCAAAATCACTAGATTTATGGATACCAGGAACAGCTCTTTACCCATGTTCAGGCAGCAGATCTCCAGCAAAACTCCAGGGAGCAAGCACCAAGACGACTTTCCATCATAAACGGATGGACCACGAAAGTCATCTGCAGCAAAAGCTCGTCCATCCAGCAAGTCATGTCAATCCAGGAAGGCATGTCCTTCCAGGATGGTGGCACAGTGGAATATCTGACGATGATGCTGTACACACGCCTGACATCAAGGGACCGTTGTTGATCAGGCAACGGTCTCGTCGTCTTCATCACTCAGCTGCACATCAGGACTCCACTGGAACAAACAATACAGACTGCCATTAGCCAAGAAACAATTCTGGACTCAATACTGAGACGTATTGGAAAATCGACAATGTTTTTATTGGACTGCAGCGAAAAAATTACCACCTTCTCAGGTCAACCAGAATATCTATTTTCCTGGACACCCTAATCAACTAGCCATTTTTACTAAAAAATTTTATTGGTCCATGTGTGCTCACAGAAATAATTGATAAAACCATTAAAAATATCAGTATTAATACAATTTGAAACACAATTACAAACACTTAACACTCGATTCAAGAAACTCTTACTACATTATCTTTAAACAATTTTATTTGAGACACATGGACTTTTCCGAACTTTCCTGGGTGTTTAACATCCTCCAGCAACACAGTGACAGGTGTTCAAAAAGTATTAATTAAAAATGGTCCAACATATTTAGGAGCAGGCTTAGAACTAAATCCATCAATTTTCTTACTCAAAAATGTGATTTCACAATTTCCTGATCACAAACACTAACGTTAACTGCTTTTACAGATGCAGTATATCTTTTAACTAAATTATAATGATTTTTTTAAATTTACACTAACATCTTTCCACACATCTCCAATATTTTTCTCAATAGTATTTTCCAATGCCGAAGAAGACAAGCTACCGGTACAAGCATTTATTAAAGGATTGAAAACAGGACAGCCTAAAAAAATCTCTGATGGGTTTTTCTTGGTGGCTTCACTTATTACATTATTAAAAGCCAAAGCCAACAGATATAAACCTTCGTCCCACTGACGATGAGGGCCAAACTGAAATGACCGGAGCGCGGCTTTTAAATTTTTATTTGATTGTTTGGCGAGAATTTGCCTTTGGGTAATATGGTGATGTTCGAACTAATTTAACACCCCACGAGAAAGCTTAGTTTTTCACTTTGGTGGACACGAAGTAAGTGGCACTATCTGTCACCAAAAACACAGGGGATCCGAAAACAGGAAATAAACAAAGTCCCAAAACTTTACAAATCTCAGACGATTTTATACTCCTAAGTGAGAAAGAAAAATACAAATTTTGAGAAACTGTGCATGGCAACCAATATATAACTATACCCGGCTTTGGAACGAGGCAAAGGTCCAAACACATCGAGATACACTCGTTCCCAGGGATAATGTCCCACAGTAGCAGAGTCTTGTCTTGCCCCAAATGGCCCCCAAAGTACGATTGATGATAGTATTGGAATATCATTTGGCGCAAAGCACCAGGAATAAAAATATAGAACTTTCCCGAGTTATCTACATAGCCCAATAAACCTTTCCGACTCTCATAAGTCAGACCTATTTTTAATGCAATTTTTTTCCTTATTTATTCACAGTATGGATCAGGTTTCTGGTGTTCTTTCAAGGACACATAGGCTTGTGGGAATGCAGGAAGAATCCCAGCCTGAGCAACTTCTACAAATCCTTGAAACGATTCCTTTGCGAGGATAACACCCTGATCGCGATCTTCCTGATGTCCTACATCAACATCAGGTTCTATAGTGACACCTTCAGTGTCTGGTTTTAATCCTTCATCACTAACGAAAAACTCGTCTACATCAGACATTCTGGAAAGGCAATCTGCCACATAATTCTCAACCCCCTTTATATGTTTTACTACATATGTATACTTCATTAGCCTCACCAACCAACAAGCCAACCTGCTAACAGGTTTTTTTTTGTAACCAAAAACCAGCTAAGAGTCTGATTGTCGGTATATAGAACAAATTCTTTTCCTTCCAAGTAGTCTCCAAATTTCTCTATTCCAAATAGTACTGCTAACACTTCCTTTTCGTATACAGTATAATTCAATTTGGCTCGTGTAAACAACATGCTTGCAAAAGGTATGGGCACCATACACTTGACGCGGGTCGTCCCTGACCTCCCCTGATCTGAGCCCGTCGTGCGCATCAAGCCCAGCGGCTTGTGCATATTGGAACACACCCGCCCACGTGCGCGACGAGGTAGCGGCGCCTAGACGCCGCCCCCGCGACGTCGAGTGGACGTAATATGTGCCTCGGACCCAGAAAACGACCATCCATTGGTAGGAAAGTGC
>PNEQ01048111.1:0-34321 GCA_003012365.1 Medauroidea extradentata
ATAATTGATATCAAAGATGCCAGAAGGGCCATTAAGTTCATTAGAAAAAAAACTAAAGCGGCAATCAAAAGGGTTAAAGCTCACACAGTCAAACAGGAAAAGCAACCCGTCGACGCCCCGTCGGCTCCCGATACAATTACTGTACTCGCGACAGAGAAATCACGCAGCTGAAAAGACAGGGCAGAAGGCCCAGGCACAAGCTTCAATGAACATGAACAAAGAAAACTAACTCACCAACGTATCGAAGAACAGCCGACGAGGCCCCGACGAGCGCAAACGGAAAAGGTAAAGCACAGCAGGGCGACCAGGATCCAACTGACGTCGAGAGCTAGGCGGCCGGCCTAGGCAACAAGGAAGGGGGAAGAGGAGGGGAGGGAGCCGAAGACCGCCGAAGATAGCAGAAGAGTTCCGACGGGCGGCGAAGCAGTCCCGCACGCTTCCGAACAGAGTCCCATTGCATAACATGACGAAACCAACCATTTGGATTCACAAGCAGTTAAAAGGCACCTCAGTACAACTGAGGGCAAAGCACCAGTTCAATGTATTAATTAGAAAAAACTCTTAATGTGTCTCAAATTTTTTAACAGCATAAAATGCACATTTTCAAAGATGACCAAAAATGTGCATTTTGTGTTAAAAAATTTGAGAATTAATAGTTTTTGTCAATAAGTACATGCTGCGTGTGCCAGGTAGACAATCACCTTACACTTTAATTCACCTCTAGACAAAGATTAACGGCCTACTACAAAATGAACAAGTTATCAAGTGTCTTAAGGAAACTGTTTGTGGAGCAGTGTATGTGTCTTAGATTGGTGAATTGTACTGGGATTAAGAATTTTCTGTGATTGAATGAATTCAAGGTTCTTCAAAACAGTTGATCCAGATAGATAACTGTTGTTTATTTTAAGGATGTCATTCTTTTAGTGGAAGAAAAAAATTGTGGACAGATTGTTGTAGTCTATCTCATGTAAGAATTCTATATTTTGACAGTTCACTTCTGAAAAGTGTGTCTGTAAACAGGATTGTGGAGACCATGCTTTTCCAGGAAGCCTCATAGGTTTAAAACTCTAAACAATGGAACTGCCAGGCAGATTTCTCAGAAGAGAAATGTCAAAATATGGAAAAGTTACATGTGGCAGACAATAGTTGTGACTGTATTTTTTTGTAGGAATGGGGCACTACGTATCTCACGTTCGAAGAAGATCCAGAGCCTTTTGGCAGAGTGCGGGACCAGAACATTATGGTGATGTGCAAGGCCCTAAACATCACTGCTGTGGTCAAAGTGTCGCACACACTTTATGAGCTAGAAAAGTGAGTATTGTGCAACCCAACCTGCAAGTTGTTTTATTGTTCTTGGTTTATTTATTTGTTTATTTATTTATTTATGTTTATTTATTTGCATTTTGTTTATTGTAAGGAATATCACAGAAGAATTTTGAGTTTTGTATTATTAGTTCAGCTTTTGTAAGTACGTGACTATGTGGATACCTGCATGTTATTTCTGAATTAACTCCCGTTTGGTGGCTTTAATATATAAAAAATACAGCACTTGGCAAGATTTTCAGTGCAAGTTAGGGGTGATATGAGATAAGCAGTACTAGAATGAAAGGAGGAGAAATGGGAGATCCCTGAAAAAACCTGCAGTATGGAGCATTGAGCTTGAGTAGATCATGAAAGAACTGTGCATTGGCACTTATAAAAAAGTATGATAAAAGAAAATTGGTTAGCTTTACAAATATTTTTTTGTTCTTTTCGTTCCTTGTGTTCACTTCTTGTCCCTTCTTTTTTCCCTTAATTTTTTGGTCTTGATCTTGCCATTATGCTGTAATGCGTCATTCACCATAAATGCAGCACTAAACATTAATTACTGAAACCCCCTGTTCTATTTGGAACCGGGTGGTAACGATGCTGCCTCTTTCAGTAGTATGATTAGAGACAACTTTGTTAACCTTTAGCCAAAAAAAGGTATATTCACTAAGCAACTTTAATAGAACAGAAGAATCAATATTTTTTTTAACATTTTTGGGAAAGGTTGCTCTGCTAGGTTAATTAATTTATGTTTAATATTTTGTCTTTCCACAATTTTCACCAAATACAGTTGCTTTGAAAATCACTGGGGGTGGCGTTATTAAGTTTGTGGCCCACACCTTGCACTCTTAAAACTGAATAAGTTAAGTTTACAGCCCATACATAGTGCTACCAAACTTGAACAACTGTTGCCGGACATTTGTGAGCACATCTAATGGAGTTCACTCATTCCTTATAGTCAGGGGCGTCATTTGTGGCTACAGGGGGGTGGGGGGCAAATGCCCCCCCACCTGGATTTGGAATTTTTGTGTATAAATGTATTTTTTGTATTTTTAAATGTAAATAATGCTAACTTAAGGACATAAAACTAAAGTTTTATTATTAAAGTATCTAATTTATACATGCTTAATTAATAAAAAAGATGCAACAAGGTCACTGTCGTCAGAAAACAAAATCTTGCCCCCCCTGGAAAAACCTGAAATGACGCCCCTGCTTATAGTTCGAGGTTCCAACAGTCAGCTGCCTGGTTGACAGACGTGGTCGGTGCACTGCCGCACACGACAGCAGTGTTGACTCACTTTGGTAGCAGAAGGCATTCCTCGGAAGATTCTTGACTGCCGAATTCCTCGGGGTCTTAACATCAAGTGTTTCTCTCATTGGCTCACCTTAAAAACTTGCCATACAATGAATAGAGCGATGCATTTGATATCACTAGCTGATACTCTCAAGTTCATCAGCTCAAAGCTCACTATCAGTATACGTAGTGTTAAGTTTCTTCATCAAGGCACCCTTCACCACCAAATCCCAACAACCACGCTCAGCACCAGCAGACCACACACTTCTGGTTGCCACCGCTACACTCCTACCTTCGACACTCGCAGCGCGTGCAACTCCTACCGGCCACGGCTCAACAACGCCTCCCAGCAGCAATTCAAGAAACCACAAAATATAAAATTATCACACTTATAAACATAAGATATACAACAAATATGTCCCAGAGATGAGACATTTGTTTCATTATGGAGAAGGAACATTTTTATATTTAAAAAATTCTGGACAGGAGGGTAGTTTTAAACTGCTATCGCCAATGCCTGAGCCTGTTAAATTTGTATGACAATATTATTTTTTTATTGGTACAGTTTAGTTACAGCTACTTAATATGTGATGGATGGAGCATGATACAGATGTTAGTGTGGAGTGTTGAATGGTGGTGTGGTTGTGTGTGCAGGATCATTGAGAAGAATGGAGGAAAGGCACCTCTCACGTACCACAGGTTCCAGGCTGTCATTGCTTCCATGGATGCCCCACCCCCGCCAGAGCCCACCCTCACTCAAAAGTTTGTGAACACAGCCTATACCCCCATCTCAGAGGAGCACGACGAATTGTACGGGGTGCCTACTCTCGAGGAACTGGGTCAGTTTCCCGAATACCACTACTACAGTCCAGTGTATTCACTTAAAGTATTTGTGCTCTCGTGGCTAGACATATTAGCGTCGTGGTTCTACCAGTATATACTGGAACACTGTCCTCAAGTCATAAGGATATACAGGTTTTTATGTAAGCTAGAAAAGTTCCCCATTTGACTAGGTATTATTTGGTGAGGTATAAACTTTTATAACTGTTTTTAAAATTTGAAGTGCTATATATTATTTGTCACATATTTACCTAAAAATAATACGTAAATTGGGGAAGATGCAACCGTGTTTGAGGACAATATTTTAAACATTTATATATTTCACAGTTATCTAGTTAACTGTAGATAATATAACTAGCAAATTGTAAAATTTTCAGAATGTGTGGCTAGCAATAATATGTATGTACCTGCCGTCTATATATTCGGGATGACTTGCATTCAGACTGCCAAAATACTCTTTGGATCGTTGTGATCATGGAAATGATTTGTGTATGGTAGCTGTAAAAGTTAAGAAATTAATATTTTTTAAGGTAATTTAAATAATGTAATTTGTATAATAAAGGCTGTGCTGTGTTAAAATGGGGTATTTGACAAATCATAGAAACAATTCTTGTTTTGTTATTACTACTGTATTAATTGTTGCAACGAGTTATTTTATTTTGCTGGAAAGAAATCACCAGAAATTGTATTTTCATGTGTATAATGCTGTGCCAGGGAATAAAAACTTGTCTCGCAGGAATTAGTATTAGGTCGATTCCTAAAATGTTCAGATTCCATCATAGATTGAAATAAAATTGGAATTTGATTCTGATTCTGTGGTAATGTAAAACTTTTAATAAAACTCAGTTTAATTTTGTATCCTCATAGTCACTTTAAACAAATCACATCATTACAGCAAATCAGTAAATAAAAATATTAAAATCATAACACATGCTTGACAGCAAAATTTGGCTTAGGTTATACGAAATCCAAAATTAGGAGTACCTGTACCAACTTTTCAAGTTGTTAAATTTGATTAAGTGATAAATCGAAGATAGGTGGCAGTTTTGAAGTAGTTTCAAGGCACGGAATGTAACAGTTGTGTAACACATCTAACTTGCGCTGTGGAAGAAAGTGTTGATAGTAATTTTGAAACTGTAAAAGTACGGTCAGTATTTCTCACTTTTTATCAGCACCACACCCATGGATGCAACATATTTTGTAAAAAAATGTTTATGGCTGTTATTGCCAAACCATTGTTTTCTTGTTGCTTACGTGTTTGAGCTTGTTTTAATGTATAAGTGATAGTATCTGCCCAGCAAGCTCTAAAAGTATTTATTACTGAATTAAATGGAATCTATTACTGTAAACAAATGTGTTGATGGTGCATTTTTGTGGGCTTCATTAGGTGCAATACAGTTAAAATCCAGTTGCTTTGCAATTTATACACAAAATCATTCATGTAGATCCATAATAGAACCCTGATTTTAAGAGTTCTAGATTTTATGAAATATAAATTTTACGAGTCCACAATTTTACAAGGCAGGAATTTAATGAGAACGATTTTACAAAGTCGTTCTCAGGCACTATGAGGCTAAAGATGTGTTCTATGATTTTTTTGTTTACGAATGGATAGTTTTGATTCCAAAACTAAGGATTCAATTCCAGTGGAATCGACAGATTCTGGAATCAGAATCGATCCATCATTATCAAGGATGTAGACGTGTGATAATCATAGAACCTTGCTATTACCACTCCAATTATAGTGACCACCTCTCTGTTAAGAAATTGGTGTTTAAGAAGTCTAAAATAGTATGGTGGAAGATATTTACAAGAGACTGCCCACAATAATACAGTGGACGGTAAAACAGATCTGATGTATAAAATTTCAAACAGCAGTGTAGATGTCAAGTAATTTACAATATCCAAGCTTGAAGGACACAGTAATGAAACAACTTTTAAGTCAGGACTTAATGTAACTATAAATACTTGCTACCTGGTTTTACTAGCTAGGTAATGAATATTGGTTGACTATGGCCACTCAAATTGTTTACTCACGTGACTATTAACCGATCAGTTTGTCACGTCATGTGCTTATGATCTCATTTGATCTTGAAGGTACAGTACATTCTCATTTTGCTTTTGCAGTTAATGCTAGAATTGATGTGCAGTAACTTCCATAGATTTGTGCACAGTTTGTGGAGGACTTCAAGCTTAGTTATTTTTCACTCTGATTTTGAAACATTTTTAGAAACGGAAAATTAACTTTGGTCACACTAGAAGTTGTGCAGGGCGCAGTGTTCGTCTTACTTGTGTTAAAGGGAGGCCGTTTGTAGCCACAAAACACGTCTGCTCGTCGGTACATCTTAATAATTTCTTAACTCTTTTGCTGCGGGATAAGTTTTAAGTAGGATAACACCAAGATATTGTAAAAAAAATTTATAAAATATTTTTTGTGTAGATATTTTATTTTCAGTTAATTTTTGAAGCGTGTAAGCCCTGCACATGGTGTTTCGAGTCATTTTTTATTCTCTGCTAGATATAAGTATTTTGGTAGTAAATTTTTAACTGGGTCGGGCCAAGTAATAACAAAAATATATCGGGTTCAGGACAGTTAGAGTAATTTCTTACATTAGTAAGCTACATAATGGAATGTTGTCACTGCAAACAATTTTTAACACTTTATTTTCCAAATACTAGTCTTTCGCTTAATGACAGGCCAGTAGTAATAAGAAAACAATTTTTACAGTGTAGCAGTGGCTTAAAACAAAACGCAAATAGGAAATATTACATTACCTTTAAAAATTTGTTATTTAGTAACATTTTTGCATGTAAGAACTGCGCTAATGTATTCTGCATTGTTTTTACCTGGATTATTTTCATTTAAGCGTAGGTTACTACTGTTACTTTTAACGCAATAAATAACAAAAAGTAAAACATTCAGAAAATGGTAAACACAAAATTTCAATTTCTAGCTTAATTACATATTTAGTGCCAAAATTATGTAAAGAGAGAATATTTTCATAATTGCTGCAATTTAATAAAAAATCCAGTATAACTTCGTTTCAAGTTACTATGCCTGTATGTAACAGCCCATCGTAAAATAGATTGACCAAAAAGAACTGAAGAAAATTACAAGTAGGTGTTACCGTATTTACCCATGTACCACATGGTCGTCACTGAGTGGCAAATCCTTGAAATCTGGAACTACACGTGAATTTTGAGCATAAAGAAACGCATGCTGCACAATTGGCTAGTGTTCTGCATCAGTAGACAGAGCGACAACGGCTAGTTTGGTAGAAAACATTTTTCTGCGTCGAAATGTTGGCTTTATAGTACTAATATTTTTTTGTAGTAATGTATCAAATCTGAAAAACTTAAAGTTTATTTGATATTGTAAAATTGGCGCATAAGCTAGTGATACATAACGCAATCCAATTATAGGTATGTGTTAAACATGACAGTCATATAAAGCTCAAAGTGAACGTGGTATTGAAGGATTTGTGGGGTAATGAATGTTTGTTTGTGCCTGAATTTCACAAAAGAAGCCATGGAGAATGAAATACAGTAGAACTCTTTTATAATAAAACCCTTGTGTAACATTTTTCTGATTAGAAGGTTTTTTATGTGAGGTCCCTTAAACTGTTTTATTACAATAAATTACTCTCTTATAAGGAATTCCTTTTTGTAAAGTATATATTTTTGAGTCTGTTCAGAAATGTTATGACAGGGTTCTACTGTATTATTTATTTCTCCGGCCTCTCAACCAGGCCAGCTTAGAAGTCCTTTTCTTAGAGGCAAACCGAATTCTGGTATGATTTTTGGATAGGAACAATTTTTCAATAAGGCATCAGTATGCATTATCCCATACTTTTGTACAATTATTTTGGTAAATTAATGAAAGTCTAGATAATATTTTAAAATTTATTTTGTAAGCACGTGCGCACACACACACATACGCATTGCACGCGTGAGCTGACTGCAGGCAGCAAGCGATCTTGGCAGGCTATTTGTAGATGGCTGCCGACAAGGGTGAGGCAAGCCACAACCCCCCTCCTCCTTCTCACTGTCAGGCTCCCTTCCACTCTCTCCATGCTGTCACACTCTAGCCAGTGTAAATGTTATCTTTCCTCTCTCTTTTCTTTGTTGTCACCTACGTCACCTTCCTTTCTTCCTCCTGACCAATCCACCATAGCCTCCCGGCGCTGCTTCACTGTCTTTTACTTCCATGATATTTTTTACATGCTAGCAAGGCACTTAAATTTTTTTCTCTGGAACTTGTTGCAAAAATCGTGGTGCGCACTATACACCAGTACTATATACGGTACTTGTATCTCTCTGCGGGCGAGAGAAAAGGAAACATGTCTAAACATTATTTGGGCCCTTTCAGCACTCTTTTTACACACACAGGGCATCCAACCCTTGACTGCTTTTAAAGTAAAACACTGCTGGTATTTTATTTCCAGTGTAATTGTGACACAGTGTGCAAGGTTTATAAGAGGAGAGAATGTGAGTGATGTTTGCTGACAGGCTGTATTGTTAAAGGGTTCGACACGGAAGGTCTGAAGCCACCGGTGTGGCAGGGTGGGGAGTCTGAGGCACTGGCTCGCTTGGAAAGGCACCTGGAGCGCAAGGCATGGGTGGCATCATTTGGACGCCCTAAGATGACTCCCCAGTCGCTGCTGGCCAGCCAGACTGGACTCAGCCCATACCTGCGCTTTGGCTGCTTGTCCACTCGCCTCTTCTACTACCAGCTCACTGATCTCTACAAGAAGGTTAGCTACATAGCTTTACATTTATAGTTCACGTGTCTCCACAGCTATTTGTTGATAGGGTCTTTGCCTATCACTTAGCTCTAATTATTTTATGCTACTTTGCTCACATAAATTTAGATGTTAAAAAGCCCTGTTTGCTATGCCTCTTACTTCGTGTAAATAATTTCTTCCACCGATAACTTTTTCCCCACTTATACATTCTGTTTGTAATTTTTGAATTTTAGCAGCACCCATATTAAAGCACTGCACATGTTACTAGAAGTACATAATATCCACTGCATGAATTTCATATTTTTGTTCAATTTTTTTAAAATTGTAATCTTATCTCATTACTTCTGAGAGATTACTGTAATGTGATTTTGAATGATCCAAATCCATGATAGCAATTTTTCGCCTGTATGTATGGATGAGATCACGAATACTATATTTGTTGTATTTATCCGCATATCAACCTGCATTTACTCTCGAACAAGATGCCAAAATAGTCTGAGCATCGGTGGTGTGGATGTAGGACAAATGTTTTCAATCTCTAGATTACTCTTGTACTTTCCTGATACTTTACACCTATTTTTTTATGCTTGCAAATATTTTTGAAAATTGATATACTACTAAAGAAAATGTATGGCCAGGGTTTCAGGTTTCCGGATAGATTGGCTTTCTAATGCTGATGTATCTAAAGTACTTTGTGCTTTCTTCAAAGTCAAAAATAGGCAAAAATATGTGACAGAAAAAATAATTCTTAATAACTAAGTTGTATGAAAGTAACTTGCTTCCCACAAAATGAAAGTGAAATAAAGTTTATGAAATTTCTTGAAATCGAAGCAAAATTGAAAGTTCTTTTGAGATAAATTCGGCCTTAACGAAAGTTAAACGAAATTCTTAAAATTAAAAATATTAAATATTTATATTTGATGATGATGAATCAATATGCATGTTTTTTTCACAGCACAGTACAACAATAGACCAATCATACGGTGCTTGTGTCACCTTACCTAAAGTGCATCTCGCTGTTGGATTATGGTACTGTCTGTTGCATCAATCATTTTGGTGTCCTTTGATGTAGCTAAAACTACTTTTTCGTATAACTGAATCTGATGACATGCTAGCAGGATGCAACATAACTTACTGTTTTTATGCAAGTATAAAACTTAAATTCTGAGCACCATATTTTAGAAACATAAAATAAAATTTTCGTAACACACCCATGGCAGAAAAATATTCGTTGTATGTATTAATAACTTGCTTCAAACATTAAGACAAAGAATTTAGCTACCCAAATAATTTTTATGAATTTTAATTTTTTCTAAATTATTTTCAAAGATTAAATAGATAACATGTGACGTGTCGGGTGTGAGGATGAGAGGAGTATCGGCTGCAGCATTTAACCTCTAAGCGCAGCATATATGCTGCAGAGCGAAATGTCTACCACAACGATACTCTTTGGCCACGTCGCGATTCGAGTTCGCTCGACCACTTCGAAAGTGACTTCTTTGTACCGATGACCTTACACTGTACTTACTTTGAGTGATGAGTGAATAATTATTTTTCACTTTACTTATTTTTAAAATTTATTAAGTTACATTTCATTCGTGGTATTTTTAGTACCTTTAATTGGCAATGAAATCTACTGTGACTTAAAAATATAATGCTCTAATCTGTTGTGTGTGCTGTGCTATTACTCAGACAGGAACATGGCAGCAGCCATAATTACATGTACTAACATTTTTTGAATATACATAATGAATATATACCTACACTGCTGTTTGATAGTAAAGTGAATCAGGTAATTTTTCAAATGTTGCTTGATTTTGTTACGGACGGTACTATGGTGTTTATACTACTATTGTCTGCGCCTATTGGACTAGCACCTATTCATGCTATCTGCCATGTTTGTTTACATTTTGCCTCACGATCTTTCAACAGCACCATTACTGTGATTTAAATCTAATAAATATGTGTACATTGATTTGCATAAGTCGTTGAATTAAGAGGATTTTTCAGAACCAAATAAAACGGAACAAACGTTTATAAGCTATGAAAAATTAGTTAAGCTCTAAATATTTCATTTATTAACTAATTTCAACAGCTGAAATTCTGATCGAAATTCAAGTACTGAAAATTTGATTTAGATTTTGGTATAGTCAACTTTTGCACAACCCTAATACATAATAACTATAAAAGTGCATGTAATTAATAATATTATGCGGGATGTTGGGATTGGTAAGGTAAAATAGTAAAAGTGTATGACTAGTTTGACTAAAGTAAATGGAAGATAAACACATCTGTAACCAGACTGGGCGTGGTATTAAAAGAAAAAGTAATTTTTTTTTTTAAATGGCGATAATACATGAAAGTAATAAAACCAGAAAGTAACTATGAATTTATGACAAAGTTTGTATTTTGTATTACTACAGTAGCTGAGACTTCGAGGTGGAGAGAAAATAATGTCCTAAATACTGAACTGAAATATAATTTTAAATAATAAAATGAAATGAAGAACTCTGTAATTAACCTAGACTTTGAAGGAAATTAATATGTAGCTCTCAGTACATTATGTATTAGAAAGATACCAAACACTTCAAAATGACGTCCACCTTGTAGCTTATTATAAGATAAATACTGAATGTTCGGCAGAGTACAGCACAAACTAACTAAAGGAGCAAATAAAATATGATGCTGTACTGTACTTGCCTGTGAAGTAACCTGGGATCACGCATAGTCTAAATTATGTATACAGGTCCCGTTTCCTGTGCTGTAGTGCCTATACCTTATTACTAGTTTTCCAACTTTCATAATAATTCAAGAAATGCAGAAGTTAAGTAATTAGGTTGTAGATCTATTTAAGTTATAGGACTATCTGTTATTTCTGAGGGGCTGCTGCTCTTGTACTAAAATAAAGGGTTTTAAATAATTGTGGTTTGTTAACAAATAAATAAAATAAAGTGTAGGAGTATAAAGAATAGGTTTTCAATTTTCATGTACATTATTAAGCTAAAATTATTGGAATTAATTAAATTCTTGACATTACAAAATTATAGATTATATTAGTGAAACTGATTTAAATTATTCACAAGAAAAGGTGTTTGGTTAAATACAACCGTTGGTATCATGGACATTGTGGTATTATAGAGTATGATTAGTCAAAGTGAAGATCTCATTGGCCAGCAGTAAACATAAGCGAAAAGAAATCGCAACTGTAATTTATCATACAACTAAGAAAGAGAACTAATTAAATTAATAATAAATAGTAATGAAATGAATACTCATGGTTTAGATGTTCTTGTCCAGCAATGTCTCATCCAATCTCAGGGCTGCTGGTGGATAGACTTACATTCACTCTCTTGCTATCGGTAACAGATGTATAAGTTTCTAACCACTTATCAATCTACATCTTTAAAAAAAAAGTCAAGGGGGGGGGGGGGAGCTGAAACTTATCCCGGGAACAACGCCACATCCATCACCACACTTTTCACCTGCCTACAACCTATGTAACTGTATGGCCATCGGCCCGCCAACACTACTGGTACACTGCCCACAAAAAGAATTTTTAAGCACTGCAGCGACAGTAATCACGGTAGGCTTCCTGGAGTGTTGAACTGGAAAATTCCATACTCTAAGAACGTAACAGAACTCTCTAGGACTCCATGATCCTAACTAGAAGGAAGTTACTTCCTGAAAAATAAATACTCTTTAAAATTAAAAGACAAAATAAATTTAGTATCTATTTTGAGTATGGATGAGAAGAAAGAATCAAAATAATAAAACCCAGAATTTTAGCACCGTGTGAATACAAAACAAATTGTTATAAACCAGCAAAACCTCGTCGTCATATGCCAGTGTACATATAAAATGGATGTTGGTGTTCAAATATACCAATTTGCTTGGCAATTGGTTGAATGTCGTTGGATGTTTATGCTGCAGCACTGTCTATAGGCGAGTTAATCAGTTAATAATAAAATGGATACCATAAAAACCTTCTCCAAGAAAAATATGTACACTAGTCCCTCGATTTTACGAAGACTGACGGTTCCGTTTATGACATTCATAAAATTGCTACCTTTGCAAAATCGATTGGGGCCAATTTTGCCCCCCCATACCCTTTACCAAATTTTAAAATAGCTGATTTTTGTACTGTTTTGCATGTTTATCATTAAAATATAAATTTATATCATAAGACTGACGTCTTCCGATTAAAATGGTATCCCTGAATGGTAAGTATGACCGACCCATGTCTTGGATAAAAAAAAACTCAGAGCACAGAGTGTCTGCTCCCAAATGCATTGTCTCTGACATTCGCATTGTTTCACACAGATGTCTTCTGATTAAAATCTCACCTATGAATGATCAGTATGACCAATACATGTCACAAAAATAAATACCAAGCACAGATGCCTTCTCGTGATCGTGTCCTTTGTGCTGTACTGTGTTCAGTACTTGTGCCCTTTTAACGATGGCATGCTTAGATATTGTGTAGAGCTGGGCCGATGCCGATCACCGGTTATGATAATCAGCCGATTTTGCTTATTTTGCCGAACTTAATGGTCGGCAAAATATTGCCGATTATTCAGGCCGATTAGTGGTCATTTCTGATATTACTAAACGTCGTATTTATTTTTAAAACGGCAGAAACAATACACTTATTGGTGATTTAATTATTCCCAAGCTGTTATTCAGCGTTTGTAAAGAATGTTTGCACCGCCATTTTCTCAAAAAAATCGTACAGTTCAAACAAAACAAACAAGGCTAGTATTATCCGTCCATCTCCCGCACAAAAAAAATAGTTTTGATTCCAAATTGAATAGAAATAAAACAAGAAATGACTAAGTTAAACTACCTGCGATGAAAAAGTGTTATTAGCAGAAACATGCAAACGACGTTTGTGGATGTTTACAAAAAAACACTCGAACGGATGCGTTCACAACAAATTGGAAATACAACTCTCTCCGTATCCATATCAACGTTCCACATAAGTTCACGGGAAAATAATTTCACATTATTTTTCGTCGTTTATTAGACACGTTTTCTGTTTGCTATACATGATTGACGATTAATGTAACTCTGACTGTGTTAGTACTGGTTGTGGTTATGTAGTATTTGGTTATGTTAACATTGCGGCGAGGCGCAAAGTAATGGCGCTAGTAGTCACGTCACAGTCACTTGTTTTGCAAACAACTGAATCACGATGTATTATCCGCTGCCTACTGTACAACGGAGTTCAAAGATTTGTTTTTCTGCAATAGCGACGTATTTTTAATTTTGCACAGTGAAAAGTGTGGGTGTAAATATACTTGGTTAGGAAACAATGTATTGGAAAAAGCAAGAGGATGTATGATTTTAATTGTAAAATGTTTGTTTAGTAACATGCATGGTTAATTATAGCATTGGGATTCAAGTGTGTGTGTTCATACCTATTTAAATTGTTAATTTAGTGCAACAAAGTTATTTCAAATCTTTTTAGTTTACCTATATATAATGTAAAAAATTCAATTTTTGTGAATTAAATCAAAATATAAGAGGTCACTGGAAAAGCTCTAATCGGCTAAGAACATCGGCAGGATCGGCAACAGATAATCGGCATCGCCATAATCGGCAAAATAGGTAATCGGCCCAGCTCTAATATTGTGTGTGTGCGGCAAGACTCGAGTTAATGCAAAATGTCACCATCAACGAGTCCAAACTTAGTCACTTATGCTGTTTTTACCCGTTGCCCATTCGTGTTCACTTTTCAGATGCTCGGCTTGCTGATGTGTAGTGCTGATAACGTGTCACCCTCTTTTTTTTTTTTTTTTTTGTCATGCCTTCCACTTCACTTGGCTGACAGTCACACACATACGCAAATCACCGCCATGGCGCAATACTCTAAGTAGACAAAGGTAAATGTATGGCAATCACCTGCGTCATGGATAAATTCCATGAAGCCGATTATCTGACCACAATGTTGGCGCCAGAAATCCTACAGCTTGGAGGAGATTGCAACACAAGAAGTTTCTCACTTCACCATGAATATTGAATATACTCCTAAAATCTGCCAAATCTCGAAAAATAACATACAAGACATGTGATTATTTGTAATTTTTAGTGGTTGGGTGTGGGTAGAGGCAGGGTATGAAAAATCCTATTGCGCACACGGTAATACAGGTTATCTTTACTGGCGTTAGTATACACGTGAAACTGAGCTAATAATGGCTACAAGAAGGAGAGGGTTACAAGTTGGACATCTGCTAGGCATTTTTTCACTAAGGGGGTGAGGATATTGACAGTTACCGGGAAACGCGTTGCATGTTGTTTCCCATGCTGAAGTTTGGGTAGGTATAAAAAGGGGGGGGGGGGTGTTGTCTGCATGCCGGCTGTGAGACAGGCATGTAACTCTAGCTGTCACGGTCTTGCTATCTACGGAGAGTAAGCTTTTGGATCAGTATAAAGAATGAGGGGTAGGCAAACTGTCGTACGTAGTAGTGCTCACAGGCCGAACATTGCTCTCTGAAGTGCTTCGTCATATTTTTTAGCAGCTATAACTTCTTATTTTTGCGATTTTTTGACGGTCCCCGAGAGTATATTCTTAAAATTGCAACCTTCGTAAAATCCAGGGTTTTTAAAAATCAGGATGTAGTGTATGTGCCAAGTTTCATGGTGATCGATCAAACGGTTTCTGGGTTTTATCAATAAAATATGTACGTACATAATATACTAACATCCATTTTTATGTCTACTACGGTATAAGTAACACATTAAAAAATATTAATTTATAAACATTGTGAAAAAATCATTTACGTGACTTGCCATATTCTTTTTACATGTACATGAACAAATTTTTCCCTCAAACGTTCTTAACATGCTACAGTAGAACCCCGATTTAACGAAATGCCATGGGACCCGAAAATGTTTACTCTAAATCGATGTTTCGTTAAATCCGACTTCACCCCCCTCCCCCAATTTTATCCTCGGGCATGTTTCTTTAGAATTTAAGGTAATTGTAAAAAAGCATATTGGCTCAAAACAATAACAAAACACAATTACCGTCAATGGGTAAGCGACAGCCGTGAAAAGAAAAAAAATTGCCGAAAAATCTTCCACTGGAATGCTTGACGAGCATGCGCATGCATGGTGAGTTAGGCCGTCCTTGCGCGTGCAATCAACACATGACAAGTGATGACTAACACCGTAGAGCCTTCAATATTTCCGTCTCTCTCGGGTCCGCTCCACCAACAAAATTACGGAAATTCCAATAAAAAATATTTAAAAAATACTTCATATTGAAATCTGAATTAAAAGTTTGCGAGACAACTGTAAAATAATAATTAAATATGCACGGCGACTGCAGCAGCCATCGTAGCTCGTATTAAGACGCGCTCGTGAAACAAACTCCTGTTGGTCTGCTCGCAAAAAATGCTTTGCACTCGAGCGTTTTTTTAGCATTGGAGAAACAAATTATTTACTTTTATGGTAATAAATTCGTGGTAAAAAGTCTGCATATATAGTATTACATGTTTTTTTATAAACTCACTTGTTTTATCACGGAACGTGATTGTAAATTATCACGCTGCACACCACTGCATTTTATCGGTAATAGAATTAATCAATAGAGCACGCGGCACTGCAGTGCATTCTAACGGAGACGCGAAGCACTATTTGTGAATTAGTTTGTGTGCTGTCCACTGCCGCGCTGTGGAGACTGGGTACCTAGATGCTCATTCACTCGCCAGCCGCCAGGATGTTGTAACACAGCGTCGATCGTTCGGCCGTGCATTTGAATCTTAAAATTTCTCCCGCGGCCAAAGTTTTCAACAAATTTTAACAAATTTTTTTTGTTTCTCGACAGATGGTTTAAGCTTTATTACGCAGAAATAAGTACATACGGCGGTTGGTGCTAGTATTTTTAAAGGACTTTACTTACAATTAATATTCGATTTTGTCAAAGTCAGTTAATTATTTAATAAATTTTTTGTTATTTTTTGAAGGTTCCTAAAAATCCTTTTGTTGTATCACTGTTTTCGTTATTCCCGAGTTCGTTAAATCGGGGCTCTACTGTATAGGCCTAAACAATTTTTTTCATCAAACATTAGCAACACACAGTTGCATTGACTTTTTTACAATGCTGATAGGATTATGAACAGAGAAAGTTACATGAATATGCTTGAACAATAAAAGACTTATGTGTGCACAGTATGTATAAATTAACTTGGATGCATGAACTTGTCAAGTTGTTTGTTTACACTATTCCAACACTGTCTTGCTATGTGCTGGACAACGAGCTACTTTGTCTCGTCATCCACACAACAAAAATGTATGCTATTGACCTAATTTTGGCGTGTGTAAGCCACACATTTTTATAAAATAAATTACTACTAAATATATGGTTTCACTAATTTACACTAGATCTCCGATTTTACACGATTCCTCTCATCACATTTGTAAACTTGCTACCTTCATAAAATCGATAGTGGTTTATTTGGCTCCCACAATCAAATTTTAGAATTGCATTTTTTCTGCAAAGCACCTCTAGTCGGGACCTGATTTTCGTAGTGTTTTGCGGAAAGTTAAGAAATGTAATAATAGAAACATAAGTTGATATCAGTAGCCAGATGTCTTCTGATCAAAAGCATACTTCTAAACGGAAGATATGACCGACCATTGTATAAAACAAATAAATCAGAAAATCGATCTCCCAAGTGTCTTCTCGCGAGAGAATTGTCCAACTTCTGTAGTGTTTAACGGAAAAGTAAGGCTTGTGATAGTTGAAATATAAATTTATATCAATAGACTTGCATCTTTTGATTTAAAGCATTTTTTTGAGCAGCAGATATGGCCAAACATTTTCCATAAAAAAACCGAACTTCTGGGTGCCATTTCCCAAATGTGAACTCAATTTTTATTTTTTTATGCAGATTACCAGACAATAAATTAATAAATTCGTAATTTATGCAGATTTCAGAGAGAGGTCTTCTAAACAAAAATATATGTGAATCGATAGCTACAATCTCCCGTTGTCACCAAAACAAAATCAACGCACTGGTGCACAACTACTAGGCATGCTTTACTAGCCAGCAAAATGTACATGTAAGTTATTCACCAATGTTAGAAAAAAAAGTAGATGTATTTATTCTATGTACTGTTTTATTATATGGCATATGCCTAATTTAAATGTTAATTTAAAATGTCAAAACAACGCTTGAGGTTTGATACTAAATTAATAAAATATACTTATGAATTATTGTACGTAAATGTAAGTAGAAGTAGTGTACAGGACGGAAAGGTAACAAACTGTACGACCGTGCACAAGATGGAGGATAGATATCGGCACCATAGCATGTACAGATGTTCAACCCTCCAAAAATCCCACCTTACCTAAATTAGTCAAAAATTATGTGTCGTAAATGGTTGCAAGCAAAGGTCGGAAGGAGCGCGCTCAAAGTAGCGCGCTCCTTGTAGCGAGCTCCTTTTTTTTTGAGTTTTTGCGGAGCTTAGCTCTTTTTTTACTTAGTAGTTTTTGTTGGAGCTAAGCTCTTTTAATTGTAGCGTCAGCTCAAACGAGCGCGCTACTTTTAACGCTCCTAGACTGCGAGATGGTAAGGTAAACAAACAACTCTCTTTTATCTTTACGGAACAGCAATAATACTCTGACTCACAATAGGTTCCGTGCGCAGACCACACACATCGCGTCTGCGGTATACACACTCTCTTTCTCTCTCTCTTCTCTCCCCTCATGCGCGCACATATCCCCCTCCACCTCATCCCCTTATAGTTCTGACAATCACAACTTCGCGATACGTGTAGCATTTCTGTGTCGGCATTTATCATCTTATTGAGAAGCTATGACAACGAAATCCGATCAACTCATCTTGCCGTGGCCGGCATATGGAGCATTTTTTAAATGCTTAAATTTATCCGAGGCAGGAAATTATGTGGTAGCATGTAATTTGTGCATCGGAAAGACTTTATCAGTGTCTAAGAGCAGCGCAACGAATATGCTGAGACACATTTAGGTAAGTGTTTAAAGAATGGACATTCTTATTTGATTTGTCGTTTTTATTCAATTAGTTATAGTACAGTGCTTATTGAAATTGTACACTATTGTGTAGGTCGGGTATACCAGGATTGTGCAATAGATTGTAGATTCATTGTTGAAGATTGGGTAAAACTTGACTTCGTTTATTTTTAAGACCCTAAATTATGTTCATTTCGACAAGTTTAATTTTACGAGACGTAAAATAAATGTACAGTTGACTAAATATGCCCAGTGATATAACAATTAAGTGTCTGCCGTTTATTTTTGGGTAAGCCATTTAGCCAGGCGAAATTATGACCTCACTGTGTTTACGTTTCTGAGGCGGTAAGAGATATTAATAGGCCTCGAGGCACATATATTTCAATTGTTAAGACTTCAATTTGTTACTTAATATTTAAATTTTTTAATAAACTTAATGATTTTGGGAAAAAAAAATTATCAGTGATGTTAAGACGCTTGCCGCGCGCCGTCTTTTGATGTTTCCGTTTTCTGAGGCGGTAAGATATTAATAGCTGGTATGAGCCAATTGTGAAAGTGACATCTCATAGACGTTTGAATTGCAGCTTGTCCTCAGATGAATCCGCAAAAGTTACGTATCTCTAGCTCTAGTAACGATGTTGCACATGAATTGAATTTCACATTAGAAAAACACTTGCGCGCGACATACACACACACACACTTCTTACAGACTCTTAAGAGCTTAGCAGTTAATTAAGAGCGGTCCATATATCTTCACTCTTGCATTACATTCATTAAAATATTTGTGGCATGTTATACATGTACAGTAGAACCTCGTTAATTCGTGATGCGCTGATTCGGGAATAGGATAATTCAAGACGATTTTAAAACTGTAAAAAATAAAAGAAACGTAAAATATAAAGTGACAAGGCTTACAATTATAGTCGTACGGGCCGTCAAACAAGCTCTGCAAGCTGGCATTTGTAGATTTACCTTGTGTCGTGGCATGGAAGAAAAGGAGAATAATGTGTGTCAAGAATGATGCAAGAAATTGACGGACAGGTTGGACAAGGGCCACGGAGGGAGGGTTGAGAAGCGTGCGTGTGTACGTGACTGGACGGGCCTAAACAGCAATCTTGTTGTGAGCGATGGGGAGGGGGGGTTAGTTAGCTGAGCCGGCCAAGTGCGCTATCTGCTGCTGATGTGTTCTGCCGACGCTAGCTATACTTCTGCGATTGTTTACCATGCTCTTAAGGGTGCTGCCTAAGTGCCTACCTTGGAGCGCTGGCGGAGAAAGAAAAGATAGGTAGATACTTCGTGGTACCATGTTCAACAAGGTGGAATTCTACCTTTGATTCAGTTGTTTGCATCAATTCTGTCCTAAGGGACAAAGAAGAATGTGTTCATCAGTTGTTTGATGCAGCTGGATTAGTTCGTTTGACATCTGATGAAATAAAATTCCTCACAGGGTATGCAGAGGTATGCTATTATTGCAAGTAATATAATTAACATTTCCTTTTAAAAATTCTTAGGGGCCATTGTGGTACTGGTCAGTGGATTTTCTTGATGATTTTTCCATTACCCTACTCCTCTTGTTTTTTTATGCTGCTCCAGCATACATCGTTTATTGCGATTTTATTATATTTGTTTTTTTAAATAACGGTAACAGAATCTTTGAAAGGAACTTGAAATGAGCTGAACTCCACGAAAAATGAGTTTTGAGCGTGAGCTAGCTCCTTTCTCCTAAGTGAACTTTTACTGGAGTTTAGCTCATTTTATTTTAAAGGAACTTGAGTTGAGCTAAGCTCCATTTTAAAAGGAGTTTCCTAAGGTTTGGTTGCAAGGAATCACTTTCACAGCCAGTATGTTGAGTAAAAATAAATCAGGAGTTCTCGGATTACGCAATACACAAACATCTAATTTATTTCCAAAGTTTGATACATTCATTGTGGAGACAAATGTTTCTACATATGGAAGATATTTAGTGCTATCATTGTGCTCTCCTGTGATGTGGAATGCACATTTTATGAAATGCAGTAACACACTGTTCAAGCAAATTATGTATTTGTCAGGTTAATTGTGTTAAGTTCATATAGTTTTAAACCAGTAAAAAAATAATTTTACGCTATTATTGATGGGGTTCGTGCAGGAACGTAAACAGTGTCTGCGTGAGACGATAGAGATATAAGACGTTGAAAAATAGCTGTACTACATGTAAAAGAGCGTATTCGCATGCACCGTAACGATGCATCTGTAGTGCTGCCTCCATTTAGATCCTAATACAGTAACACCGATTTAACAAAATTCCACAGGACCCGAAAATGTTTACTCTTAATCGAAGTTTAGTTAAATCCGACTTCATATTTTTCACCCCCTCAATAAAAATACGTAGTTATATCCTTGGGCATGTTTCACGGAATTTAAGGTAATTTTAAAAGCGTCTGTTAGCTCAAAGTAATAACAAAACACATTACGAAACATATTTTCTGTGCGTTTTTTTAAGCATTGGAGAAACAAATTAATTTATTTATGTTTACGGTAGTAAATTTGTTGTAACATGTCTATATAAATAATATAATTACATATTTTTTCATAAATTCGTTGGCTTTATCATGGGACGCGTCAGAAAATAACCATGCTGGACACCACTGCATTCTATCTGTAATAGAATTTATGAATAGAGCACGCTGCACTGAAGCACATTCTAACGGAGACGCAAAGCACTCTCTGTGAATTAGTTCCTGTGCTGTCTACCACCGCGAGTATCTAGATGCTCGTTCACTTGCCAGCTGCTATACTCTGTCCACTCTAAGGTTGCAGCAGAAATAAAAATTGCTAACGAAATAAACCAAAGCAATTGAATTATACCTTGATTCCTCACATTGTGACTGTGTCGTAGCACAATTGCCCTGCATTTTTCAATATTTCGAATGAAATTTTCGTTGTGCGAAAAATGTTATTGACATTCACTTGGCTGGATTAGCTGCAACCTTAGAATGGATAGAGTTTAGGATGAGGATCTAGGTGCATGCTTGTTATGCAACACAGCGTCGTTCGCTTGGCCGTATTTGCTATTTATTTTTTTGTTTCTTGACGCATGGCTTAAACTTATCTACGTAGATATAAATACATAATGTGATCAGTGGTAGTATTTTTAATAGACCCACGTTACAATTTATATTCCATTTTATTAAAGTCACTTAGGAATAGTTATTTAATAAATTTTTTTTTGTTATTTTTTGAGAGTTCCTAAAAATCCTTTTAGTAAATCACTGTTTTAGGTATTCCCGAGTTTGTTAAATCAGGGCTCTACAGTATGTTGTTGTGATAGAGGGTGTTGGCCCGGCCGGCATGGCAAGGGCGGTGGCGGCACGCAGTTTTCAAACTTTCACTGCCACTTTTTTTAACAGGTTTTCACTATTTTTTTTGTTTTTAATATTGTGACTTAAGTAATAACTGAAACTCTAGAACTAATATCTTAGTGCAGTGAATTAGATAATACAGTATATTTTTAAATCATTGTAAATGTAATTCTTTACAATTTTTTTCCATTGAATTTTGTTATTTTTTGAGGTTTCCTGGTTGTAAAATCACTATTTTAGTTAAATCCAGTGTTCTTAAAATCGGGGTTCTAGTGTAAAAGACAGTGCCATACATTTTTTCTCATACAAACATGTACATATATGTGTAAGCGTAGTACTGTACGTAGTTTCTTAAGAAGTGAAAAAAAAATTACACCAATTGAATACTACTACATTCCTCCTGTGTACAGAAAAAAACTTTGGGCACAAGCTACAGTATAATGTAAATATACAAGATCACTCTGCAGTCATTTCAGCAGATTTGAGCAAAGGATTGCCACACAAAAAATCTTTTCTTGAGATAAGTCAGGTAAGTGGTATAGTCTAGTGTAGGGATGGCCAACCTTTTCAAGGCTGTGACCAAAAAGTTTAAGCAAATCATGTCACTGGCCTTGACATGTAACTCACATTTATTGCCTTTTATGAACTCAACATTTACATAATTCACTTGTACGGTAGTTTAGTTATTAGTAGAGTTATTTTATAAAACATTTATTTGCTGTGTATTCTCAGTTAATTATCCTCTTGAAGTTTGTACACTGTCTCTGCAGTATTTAGATAAGGAGCATTGCCATATGTGAAATTATTATTTAATATTCATTCAAAAAATCTCAAGTACGATTCGCTAAGGACCAAATTTGAATGTAACGATAATTTGCTGTTGCAACAGTTTATTTAGTCATTGTCAACTGTTGTAATAGTGAGGTTCTACTGCATTTTAGGGGCTGTGATTGTCGCAGTAGTTAGATCAAATGATCCGTGTTCACTGAGCGTCTGCTTGTCGAAATTGTGCTGGACGATGCCACTGGACGGCAGGTTTTCTCTCTCGGGGATATCCTGTTCCCTCCTGCCCCTTCATTTCACTTACATCATGTCACCCCTCACCAGTGTTTAAGACCTAGATATTAAGGGCTGACCAAAATCTCTTCACTCTCTCACTGCATTTTGTTCTCAAATATCATTCTAAATACAGTACTTACACCTCATGATTTGTGTTAAAAAATTGTGATTAGTGGTATTAACCTTGCTGCGCTTTCCTACCCTATCTTAGTTGGAACATAATTAAAATGTCTCAAATGTTGAGTGCAGATATGATAGTACAGCATTTAAGGCCATGTTCTCTAGTTTCTGCTTCTTGTAGCGATACTAATTTTTTATGCCTAAACGAGAGCAGAAAATCCATAAATCTGTCTGCCAGTTTTGTTTGAAACCGTTTTCTCCATTTTGGCTGGTTTTTTCAAGGCGGTACATACAGTAAACCCGCAATCTAACGACATCGGCGATCTAACGACATAATTTCCAGGAACTGTGCAAGAATTTATATTTTAAAAATTTATCAAAGCTAAGCAAAGTGAAATAGATCGCAGTAAAACGTTAATTAAAAATAATTATGCGTACATTAAACAATAACATAATGCTATTTTTATAAATTAGTAATATGCAGCTGTGAAACAGAAAAAAAAAACTGTTAAAAAATACTAGAAACTTTGGCTGGAATATTGTTGAAGCGTGCGCCGAGTGCATAGGCCAACCGCGCAACACTGACAAATTTGAGACCTGATGACTAACTGTGCCTTAATTCATAATGCTTCCCCTCAATTCTCCACGCTCCCTCCTGCCTGAACTTTCCTCTCACACCCCTCCACATGTCCTTATCTCAGCTATGCTGTTCGATACGCAACGTGGCATAGCAATGGTACTTTGAAACCTTTTTTGAAATTGAAAATTTAAGGAAAATCGTCCGTGTTGGTGCTTGCGTGCGCGCGCATGAACTGCCGACTGTCCGATAGTCACGTGCAACTAGCATCCTGTCTGTCTCGCTACAAAGCAGAGCCACGTGTTTGGTTAATAATAGGCATTTGAGTTTTTAAAAAAATACAGACTTTTTTAAAAATGTTTGTTCTTAATACACACTTTTATTAGTATCGCGTAAATTCTTATAATGGCGACAGGTTGTAACAGTTCTTGCGCAATAAAAAAAAAGACTCAATGGCTGTATTGAAAGGTTTAAAAATCGTTGCCGTATACATTCACGAGTTGTTCTGTTGTGGTCTGAATGTGCTTCGCGCGAGACAAGTAGGATGAATCTCACGCGCACGAGCTGCCCGGAGGCAAGCCAAGGCCAACGGCCCGGCCACTCCCTTCCCCTCCCCCATCATACACAACCAGGCTGAGCGCGCCACTCCGCCACTTACACGCCACGGTGGCGGATTGTGGTGTACCATTTTATTTGGAAGACACCTTTTCATCGTACTAAATTATAATTTAAATGAAAAATTTTTTTAAGTCGGTAATTGTTCTACATAAATTTTAGAAAAAAAAACACACTTAATTTTTTTATTTGAGATGGAGGGGGGGGGGTGGTAAATTTAGTTACTTCGGGACCAACGACATCGGTGATCTAACGACACAATTTCCAGGCACCGTGCGATGTTGTTAGATCGAGAGTTTACTGTAAGATGGTTTTAGCTAATTACTGTATGTAATTAACAAAATTCTTATTTACTTTTTAGTTTTTATTTCCTTCTTTGAAATAATTAGCTATCATTGCAAAACAATTTTAAACAAAACTGCCAGACAAATTTTTGATATCAGCTCTCGTTAAAGTTAAAAAAAAAAAAATTATTATCGCAAAACAGTATAAACTAAAGAGCGTAGCCTTTAATATGGTACATTTCCAGTTTGTTTGTTGAGGCTAGAAAGTTAATTTTAATTCTCTTATACATGTTTACCTCTAGTGTGACAGTGGGTTAATAGTTTTTAGGTACTGTTGTGTGTCAGTTTCTTTTTTTCAGTAACAAAGTTAACTTATACATAAAAGTATAATTATTATTTTCCTTTTTTAATTTTGCTATATGGAAATTTTTTTGCATTTGTTGATGTCCAAAACACACTTTATTTTGCATTAAGATTGTGAGGTAACTGCTAAAAGTTAGAGATGGCTTTGATTGTACAGTATTTCAGTTTAGTTCAGTACACAACTTGAGTGGTAGATGTCAGTGTAAATATAGGTAAGTGTAGTATTGTGTGGCTACGTGCTGCTGCCAGGGGTAACATGTTGTTTTATTGGTGACAGATCAAGAAGGCATGTCCTCCATTGTCTCTCCATGGGCAACTGCTCTGGCGAGAGTTCTTCTACTGTGCTGCTACTAAGAATCCAAACTTTGACAAGATGCAGGGGAACCCCATCTGTGTGCAGATCCCTTGGGACAAGAACAAGGAGGCACTCTACAAGTGGGCCACTGTGAGTGTTTTAACTCCTAGGGTGTGGCGCATGACCTGGCATAGCTCGTACATAGTATGACCTCTAACCTATGTTGATTAAATCACATTGGCGACTTAGCTGATTTATGTTCACATTTTATCCTGGTCTAGGATTTTTAAAAAAAAAAAAAAAAAAAAAAAAAAAAAAAAAAAAAAAAAAAAAAAAAAAAAAAAAAAAAAAAAAAAAAAAAAAAAAAAAAAAAAAAAAAAAAAACACTGTAATCTGTTTCTTGTTTTAGTGTATTAAGCCAAGTATTTTAAATATAAAAGGGAAATCGGTGTGTATCTCATTAAAGTATATTTGCAGGAATCTGTAAATGTCTGGGAATGTTTTATGTATAGTTAGATCTAGAGATGGAATGTTTTCATTTTTCTTGCGATTCTTAATTCCAGCCATTTCTTTTATGCTTCAGTTCTCAATTACTTTGATTCTAAGGAGTTATGAAAAATTTAAATGGTTGCAGTTCATTAAATAAATTAAACTGAAGACGATTATAATATATAATGATTTGAATTATTTTGAGTTTGATTTCCATACTTGCTGCATGTAATTGTTCCCACACATGCATAAACTTAATTAATGCACTTGTAGGTTACTTAGTATTATTTTTATCTAGTAGTGGCAGCAGGATAGCCTCGTGAAAATTAGGACATGTAGATGGGTAGTAAACATAACTGTTTGAAATACAGTCAAATTGGAAAATCCCTGCTTGGATATATTTTCTTGTAATTAACAATGGATGTTTTATAGATACAAATAAATCATGAAAAAAACTTCTTGACAATAAAAACAAACGAGACAATAAAAACAAACTAGAAAAAAAAACAGCACAATCTATAGCACACTAAGAAACTTAAGTTACTCAAAGAATGTAACATATTCAAAATTACACTGTGCATATGGCACAACAGAACGAACAAATGTGTTTTCGTATTATTACAAGATAGGCAATGAACCCACGGATACCACCGCACGTGACGCGGCACAGTGTATAGGCGGTTATAAAAATTCTTGAGGTTAGTCTGGAGGAGAGTGAAACTCCAACTGAGTTGTTTAAATAAATAGTCGTTAGAGTGAAATATATGTGCGTCAAAAAAGTGAACCTAGCTTATTGTTTGAAGCATTAAATCTCAATCTGCCTAAACTCTGATGATCAATCGAGAATACCTACTTAACTTGTTTGTATCTGTCAAGTAGATGATGTGGCAACTCTGGAATTATTGGATCTGGCAATGCTGACATGCTAGTCTACGAAGCCTGTAGCCATTAGCATGTCATCTAATCGGCACTCATATTTTTCTGAGTGAGATTGCAGTTTCTTTGTAAACACATTAATTAATTAACTTTGCTGGATAGGTTTATAAATATTGGTGTTTTATTACTTGTAAATATTAGTTCAGCTATATATAGAAATAGCAAATTCGTAACTTAATGACATTATTCAAGTTTTATTTAAACTTAGGAATTTGTATAAAATATTGTATTCAGGTTATAGCTACAGACAAAAATTATTTCTATAAAACATTGCACACTGAAGGTTAATTCTTGGTGGTAACAGCAAACAAGGTCATTTGGTTTAGGTATAGCTGAAATTATGTTTTTTTTTTTTTTTTTTTTTTTTAGAAGCCCTTAACCATTTTAAAAATACATAATCAGTCACAACATATATGTATTGCAGTCAGAAAAATATGCTACACATTGGAAATTAGCATACAGACTGTTGTATAACACTTAATGTGAAATGAGGATGACAGGTTACTTAAAATGGCTGTAGCAACCAATTTATTTGTGGTGCGGTTAGCTAGCATATGTCCAAACCTTGGGCCACTCTTTATTTGAGATTGGTCATACTTACATTATCTCCTCGCAATGTTATTATATCTCCTTGATTAACATGACACACTCGAGTAGGGTAGGGGAGAAAACCATTGAAAACTCTTAGTTCCTATACTAGAGGCCTGCTGTGTATACCACCTTCTCGCAACAACCAGTGTATCTGACTCTGCTACTTGCTCTAAACCTGCCCCTTGGACAGCAAGAGCTCATGACCAGTCAGGTTCTGCATTTGTGAGTTGGCTACATAAGAACTTGTCTTGCGTGTAAGCTTTTATGTAAAACAAGCTTGCCTTAAACTGTTATTCATAAATACAGGTAACTAGATGTAGTGGTTCCTGCTGCTACTGCTACTGACACTGGTACTGCTTCTATGTAATCATTGTGTGTATCAAAAGTTGTACACATGTGGTTATCAATAGACTTTACGGGTAAAATTATTGTTGATAAATGTGAGTGCATCTGTATGATAAATATATCCATGGTCTAAAATACAATATACAGTAAACTTTGGATTATTCGTGCTTCGCTTAACCGTGCTGCTTATTTGTGCGGCTTCCTGTCACCCTCCTCTTCTGCCTACCACACTACCCACCTCCCTCCAGCAGATTACTACTGGGTCACTGCGTGCCAGTTCAGTGCTCCTGGCATCAAGGCGACAAGGAACACTTCTTGATATGTGTACCAGTGCCGTTCTTATGGCTTTACTGTTTCCATGCCTCAAACGAGACAAAACACTGTCGCGGGGTAACTTGTTGACAATCAGTGTACCATGTAGGTCAAACGCTGTGTTGCAGGAGAAGATGTTTATCTCTTTAAACTGTCGGTAAGTGGCTGATACTTGCGTAAGTTATTAAATTCTGCCCATTTAAGCACAAGTCTGATCGCACCAGTTTGTTAAAACACTCTACCAACTCTTGAAAGTTTTGTTGATCGCTCGTACACAGTTGTGTACTGTTTGTAGCATTGTTTTCACAGCATGTCAACAAAGCATGAAAGGACAGTTTTAATTATCGCAGAAAAGTTAGAAATAATAAAAAAATTTAGCGAAAAATAAACACATCATAAAAAAAAATATCAATTCAGGCAAGAAAAAAAAATTAAGACTTTTCAAGGAAGGCAATGTTTTTATCTTCTTGTATCAAGTTTGTTTAAATGAACATATTTTAGAAGTCTTTTTTTAGTGTTTGTGTAAATTAATTAAAATTTAAATAGCAACTAGTAATTAAAGCTACTATATGAAAATTAAACCAAGCCTATGGAGAATGAAATGAGAAAGCAATCTACATTTGTTAATAGAGGCGAGTGCTTATGTTTTTAAATTCATTGTGATTGTCATGAACTTTGAAATGAATGCATTTGACTTCTTTGTAATGTTTTCTTTGTTCTAACGTAAGTTAATGCCACTGTACATTCTGAATTTGTAGTGCAAAGGTAATTTTTTATTGGGGCGTATGCTGTATTTTTGAATGCCGGATTGCCTTGTTTAAAATCCTGTTGTCTGTACTGCATTGCGTTTTAATCTTCAAATCACTCTGTCGTCTCAAGGACAGGTTGCTGCATACTTTAGGAAGCGATACACACCCACAAACACACTGAGCGCTGCTTAGCTCTCAGTCACTACGCATGCTGTAAGTTCCATATACTCGGTGTGCTGTGAGTTAGACTACACTGTGTGCAACATAGGTTACAGAATCGTTTCTATATCTGTACCTCGGAGGCATAAGACACTATGTCACAAAAATAAAATTTTTCAGGAGAGCAGTTTTAAGTGTGTGATTCACTGGTGAGTCCAGCTGTTTAGTGCCCACAAACAAAGTTTTTTGTTGCAACACTGACTTTGTTGTATGCCACTACAAAGTACTTAAAACTGTGGTCATGTTTACGGTAAAAAGTGCATTTTTACAAAAAGTGGACATGATGCCTTATGCCTCCGAGCTACAGATATGTACTACATACAGTCTTTATATCCTGCATGTACAGTCCGTGTACAGTGTTTACTGTATTATGTATATTATGTGCTGTGTTATTTCATTATTATGGGTGCCATAATCACTTTTCCATTAACATTAAAACTTGACAAATTCACTTGTTTGGTTTTTCAAATACAAGTTTGTTTATTCATGTTTTCTTTGTTCCCAATTATCACAGTTAATCGGAAGGTGACTATAGTTTAAAACTTGGTCAGTACAGGTGGAATGTAAAATTTGGGTTACGTTGATTGTTATTGTACTTTTCCAGGAAAATTAATGTGTAAAAATGGAAGAATAACTAACTCAAATTAAAGTGTATAAATAGGTATCTATTACTAGCAATGTAGTTAAAAAGTGCACTATGTTTATAGAGAATCAGTGTGAAGTTTGTGGGTGTGTGGTGGCGTTGCAGGGACAAACAGGCTTCCCTTGGATTGATGCTATCATGACACAGTTGCGAGAAGAAGGATGGATACACCATCTGGCTCGCCATGCTGTTGCGTGCTTCCTCACTCGGGGTGACCTCTGGATGTCTTGGGAGGAGGGCATGAAGGTAGTTTGCTGGCCCTCTGTAATAAGATAACTGTAAGCCTACAGCACGGTTTTAGAAGAACAGGTCTGGACTCTCGCCTATCTACCAATGTATTTTGCTTGACCCCCTTGTTGTTTGGCTGTAGTTCAAGTTACCGAGTATGTCTTAATTTTTGGCGCTGTTTTCCGGGCGGTTGGACTCAAAATCCATCCACTTTTTCCCATTGTTAAATTTATAAAGTAAATAAAGATTGCTGGAGCCTTTTCTTAAATTTGTGAACGAAGGAAGTATTTCATAAATTGATAAAAAAAATATGTTTTCATAAATTGTTTATCTTAGTGGAAAGGAAGTGGGCGGAGTTTGAGCTCGACCGCCCTAACCGCAGTGCCAATAAAACACAATATTCTCAGTAACTTGGTGAACAGCAGCCAAACAACAAGGGGTCAAGTTTCCAGGCAAGTGTCCAGACCTGTTCTTCTACAACCATGGCCTACAGCCTATTTACGTAAGTGTAACAATGTCAGTAGCAACTGTTACGCTCTTGTGTGATGCTGTTGGAAGCATAGTTAGTTATACATGTTGATTTGTTTCCCTTTTATATTTTTGATGTGCCTGTGTATGGTAGCTAAACACTTTATACCTGGTAGACTCCGAAGTTGTAAAAACAAAAGCATACTGAAAATAATATGTACCATGTATACTCATGTAATAACAGCGAGTATTTGACCCAATTTTCGCCCCAGCCATTATGAGGTGATTAAAAAAAAAAAAATTTCTATAGGAGAAGTACATGTACAAATTGATAGCATGTTTCATTTACATTTGCGTGATAATATTACATGATACGTAAAAAGTGACTATTACCGTATTTTTTCGCATATAATGCGATAATTTTTTGCCGTTTCCAGTGGTCCCAGATCACTATTCGCATTATATGCGGGGTCGCATTATATTGGTGCGCAAAAGGATAAATAATCCCGCGGTCTGCCTACATGCCGTTTTTTGCGCGACACATTGTCATGGCTGGGAGGGAGGTACAGCGGAACCTCGTTAAGACGAAAATACGGCCATAACTACAGTTTTTTTGTGCACCGTCAATTTCTGTATTAAATACAATGTTAATTAATTAGTTCAATACGAGAGCATTTTCACGGTTAGGTACGTTATGACAGAAAAATGGCAATACGTAGGCGGAATGTGTCACGTAAACAACTCGGTGTGGTCGGAAGTGAACATCAAGAGTTGCGAGAAAGAATTGATTGTACGTGGCGTCCCGTACATCAGGGCCCTATTTCATAAAACTACAAGTCTACAAGTTACAAGTGAATTTACCTGTAAATTGTGAAAAGTAACCATATGCTGTTTCATAAACATACAAGTACAAGACTTGTTGCTACTGTACAAGTCAAATCTAACAAGTTACAAGCGTTTTCTACAAGTACTTGTAGGATTTTGTTTCATTAAGATACTCGCAACCTACAAGGACTTGTAACTTGTAGCAACTTTTCTACAAGTATCAACACCTAAGTAAACCTCTCTACAAGTACATTTTAAAAAAGATATAACAAGATGCGAGTTATATAATGATTGAAATTTATTTGTATTAGTAAACTGGTGTCCTAGTGTGCATGTGTGGAAGCAATGGATCTAATTCATTGATTCAGATGAAGATGTGGAGGATCAGAATTTTGAGGTTATGAGGCGAGCACGTTATTTCAGACCAAGAATGAATATGGCGTTTGTTTCTTTATTTCAATTTAATGAACGTTTCCGTATGAGTTCTGTCAAGGTGGAAACACTTTTGTTGGAAATTGGTCATTATTTGGAGCATCCCACTCTTCGAAACAAAGCAACTTCTGCAAAGGAACAAATACACTAGACCCCCGATTTTACGAACCCTGGCTATAACGAAGGTAGCGATTCTACGAATACAATCTCAGGAACCCTCAAAAAATAACAAAATTATATGACAAAAAAAATTATAAGGAATTATGTTGACAATGAATAAAACATACTGTATCTAATTCACGGCATTAAAATATGAATTGTAGAGTTGCAGTTATTACTTGGTAAGTCACAATATTAAAAATAAAACAAAAATAGTGAAAATCCGTTAAAAATGCGACAGTGACAGTTTGAAAACCGCGCCGCTGCGGCGCCTGTGCCAAGCCGGCCGGTCTACTCTCCAACTACGACGTATTAGAATCTATATTGAGGTCGTACTATAGACGCAAAGTTCCAGCGCATGCGCATATGCTCATTTAACTATAGTACAGCTTCCTTCTAGGCTGTTTCAAGACGTCTTATATCTCTCTCGTCTCGCGCCGAATAACGTTACTTTTTTACACGAACCCTATAAATAATAGCGTGATATTTTTCTTTATTGCGTTAACACCATACGTACTTAACTTGGCGCATAATTTGCTTAAACAGTGCGTTACTGCGTGTCGTAAAACGTGCGTTTCACAAGTGAGCACGATAATAGCGCTACCTATTTTCCAAGTGAACAAACATTTGTTTCCGGGTATGTCGAACTTGGAAAATAAATAGACGTTCGTGTATTACGTAATCCCGGAACTCCTAATTTATTTTTACCGCATATACTGGCTGTGAAAGTGATTATTTTCAATCGCTTATGTATATGTAATTCTCGACGATTTTAGGTAAGAACGTCACAAAATAGCGTTTTTGGAACGTCAGTATATGCTACGGTGCCGCTATCTACCTTCTATCTTGTGAACGTTCGTACAGTTGCGCTATCTGTCGGCTCTGCACGCTACTAGTATCTACGTTCTCGTACAATTCATCAACAACGTCGAGGGAATGTTTTTACGTTAAGTTATATAAAACTGCGCAATGAATAAATACATCCGCTTATTCCTTTTTACTTTGGTGAATAATTTACAAGGACATTTTACTAGTAAGGAATGCCTACTTTTTTTTTCCATTAAACGCTACTCAAATCGGGCTATTCGCTCGTGAGAAGGCACTCGACAGCTCGGTTTTCTCTTTTTTTTTAGGACAAAGGTCGATCATATCTATTGTTTAGCGGCGTTTTTTTGATCGTTAAGACGTCTGCCTATTGATATAAATTTATATTTCAACGATCACTTGCGTTATTTTTCCGTTAAATGCTACTGAAGTCGGTCTATTCGCTCGAGAGAAGACACTCGGAATCTCAATTTTCTCTTTTTTTTTTAGGAAAAGGATTGGTAGTATCTATTGTTTAGAGGTGTTCTTTTGATAGTAAGACGTCGGACTATTGATATAAATTTATATTTAAACTATCACTTACTTTATTTTTCAGTTAAATGCTACGGGAGTCGGGCTATTCGCTTGAGAGAAGACACTCGGAATCTCGATTTTCTAATTTTTTGGGGACAAGGGTCGGTCATATCTACCGCTCAACAGTGTGACGTCTGGCTACTGATATCAATTTATGTTTACATTATTTTGTTAGTTAATTTCCCGCAAAATGCTACAGAAGTCGGGGTCTAGAGACACTTTGCAGAAAAAATGCAATTTTAAAATTTTCTGTTGAAGGGGTTGGGGGGGGGGGGGCAAAAATAAGCCGCTATCGAATTTACGAAGGTAGCGATTTTACGAATGCGATGAGAGGAACCGTGAGTATTCGTAAAATCGGGGGTCTAGTGTACTAGTTTCACTTCACTGGTTCAGAAATGGGGGCCAATATCACTGTGTTGGTGATATACATGGCATTTCAAAAGCAACTGTACACCGATGCTTGAAAAGATTTGTGACTGCAGTTAATATTGCTCTCTTTCCAAATGAAGTTAAATGGCCGGCAATGTTGAAGAGGTAGTTCAACAGTTCCATGCTATAGCTGGCATGCCTCAAGTGTGTGGCTGTGTGGATGGAACATTGATACCCATAGATGCACCGAATGAGTTTGAACCACATTATGTTGATCGCAATGGAAACCACTCCATAAATTGTATGGTTGTATGTGGTCCTAATCATAAATTTTACTATGTCAGTGCAAATTGGCCAGGAAGTGTACATGATTCCAGAGTATTAAGGAATAGTACTCTCAGCCACAGTACTTTTGGGTGACTCAGGCTATCCTCTGAAGGAATGGTTAATTGTACCTGCACACAATGATGTTTGAACCCCCGCAGTTCAACGTTTCAATAGGGCTCATAAACAAACTAGGAGGTTGGTGGAAAATTCTCTGGGAATACTCAAAGAAAAATTTCCCTGCTTAAATTACCTGAGGGTACAAGCTACACTTGCTGCCAGCATCTTTAAGTGTTGTGCTACATTGTGCAATTTTTCAAGAGACACACAAGCAGAGCTTGGCCTTCCTGAGGCTGAAAACGAAAATATTGGAAGGTCCAGCTTTTGAGGACGATGATCCAGTTTTATCAGCAGCACTTGCCAAGCAGCGTCAACTGATAAATTATTTCAGATAAATAGAGTGAAGCCTCTACTTTTTCTGGCTGCAAGCAAACTCTCAAATGCAACACTGAAAAAGATTAATTGTATCAATTTAACTCGTTTGTCTTGGGATTGTTTTGATTTACCATATTCTGTTTTATGTAATTGTAACTAATTACACTAAATGAACAATAATTTCATCTTTATCAACCCTCAATAATATGTTGCAGTTGGTATACTTTTTATATGTCTTTATCCTGGCACCTAATGTAGATAAATTATAGAAGTTATGAATTTGGCATTCATTAAAGGTGGTTTTCAGGTATATAACGACCACAAAATATATATTAAAACTTTGAATACAACATTTTACATTAACTTCAATACCGTGTTTTATCGCACAATCGTCGCCATCGCGTAATCGTCGCATCTAATTTTTGAGATGACAGAAACGGTAAAAATAATTCTATCGCGTAATCGTCGCACCGCAATGTTCTGTTTACATTTCTGTATCAGAGATGTTAACTACGCTCAAGAAGTACGACACTATTAGAACAAAATGGTTGCTGCAAGAATCGA
>PNEQ01048120.1:0-15264 GCA_003012365.1 Medauroidea extradentata
CTAACGTACATTGTTCTAAGATACGTGGTTCTAAGTTGCGTGTTTCTGTTGTACGTTTCTTCTAACATGTGTGTTTCTGCTGTGTATTGGTTCTAACATGTGAATTTCTGCTGTACGACGTTTCTAACGTACATGGTTCTGCATTGTGTGGTTCTAAGTTGTGTGTTTCTGTCATACATTTGTTCTAACATCACTGATTTTATTGTTTAATAGTTCTAAGATGTGAATTTCTGTTGTGCGACGTTTCTAACGTACATTGTTCTAAGATACGTGGTTCTAAGTTGTGTGTTTCTGTTGTATGTTTGTTCTAACATGTGAGTTTCTGCTGTGTATTGGTTCTAACATGTGAAATTCTGTTGTACAACGTTTCTAAAGTATGTGGTTCTAAAATATGTGGTTCTAAGTTGTGTGTTTCTGTCATATATTTGTTCTAACATCTTTGATTCTACTATATGGGGGTTCTAACATCTGTGTTTCTTACATAAGAGGTTTCTGTCATCTGTGTTTCTAACAAATGTGTGTTCTATATTATGTGTTTCTACCGTGTGATTGTTCTAACATTTGAAATTTCTAATGTGTGTGGTTTTTGTGGTGTATTCTATTATATAGCAGTTCTAAGTTGTGCGTTTCTAATGTATGTGTGGTTCCCTACCTCTTCTGAGGGACACAATAAATTTGATTAACGAATTTGGATTTTTTCTTGGAGAATTTCCTAAACGGCAGTCACAGTTTCAAGACATACAACTAAATACAGGTATGGGAAAATCTAGTTCGCCTCATCCCCTGTGTCCCACAAGATGGATAGATCAAACAGATGCAATAAACTGGACTCTAGTTAGTTACAGAACTATAATTTCTTTCCTTGATAGCCTCATAAATTCGAATGATCCATGTGCAAGTAAAGAGCAATTTTTAAAAGGTGAAACATATTTTGGGTTACATATATGCTTGAAAATTTTTGAACAATGCGAAAAATTAAGCACCACTTTGCAGAAGTCTACACAAACATTACTAGGTGCAAAGTCTGCTGTAATAACTGTCTTGGAACACCTCAAAGCAAGACAAAACACGGAAGAATTTGAGAATTTGTGGAGTTCTGTTGATGAAAGCGTAACAGAATTGGAACTCTATGAGATTAAATTACCTTGTTTATGTCGAGTACCGAAACGCTTGGAATACTGTGATGCTCCATCCCAGATTCACAAATAGACCACCGCGAAGGACATGCATCGAGCTATTTATTACGAAGCCATAGATATGGTCTGTGGTGAAATTGAACGAAGATTCCACCAACCGGATTTTGAGTAATTTTGCTTATTACAAAAAACACTTTTTACGTCTCCAAGCGAGTGGACAAACTCAATGAACCAAGTCATTGAAGATAGGAATATCACCAGTCAGAAATTTATTTTGGAGCTCCAGATATTCCGCCAGCTACACGAAATTACGTGTGTAAGCAAAACAGTAGACAAATTTACCAACCTTCATCCAGGAACAAGGAGTTTATTTCCCCATATAGAGGAACTTCTTCTATGTTCACTTGTCATTCCTGCTACCTCCGCTACCGCGGGACGTAATTTTTGCATGCTTCGACGCATGAAGACATATTTGGTAATCACAATGACCCAGGAAAGACTCAACCATTTGTTTGTTCTTCATTCATACAGTCAGCAACTAGACAATGTGAAAGATCTGTTGTCGGCAGAGTTTGTGAATAACGAATAGAGAAAAAGTGTCTTTGGCAAGATACAGTGCTACTTGGCTTTGAAACTTTTCTTGATGAACAAACATACTAAATGTGTGGATGAGAAAATTAATGCAGTTTTTTCATTATTTTGAGTATTCACAAATATTACAATTTGCACAATGTATGCTCCTTCTTACGATGTATGGACACAGATTAATTTGATGGGTCAGTAAGAGTGCATAAGAAAATTAATTGTTTTGTGTGTTTGTTGTATATCATCGCACAAGAGACATGCACCTGAAAGCTGTTGTGTGAGTGTAAGATTTTAATTACTGCAACTTTCTAGGATGTAGGTTTTAAATATTTGTCAGTTTATTTCATTACAATATGGAAATATTTAAGAATTATTTTATATTTATGTGTAAAACATGTATTTCAAGTAAGGAACATGTTTTCAACAATGATATGTTATGATTATGTTTTATATACAGGTTGTTTGAAAATTATCACAATTGTTATCAGGTATTATTGTTGTTCACACAATGAATAGTTCATTTACATGCAGAGCAGCAGTGACATTTTATGTATGTATCCAGATATATAAATTAAAATTTTATAAAATTCTATGAAATTTAAATTTGCCTTCAAGTGTCTAATGAAACTTAAATATTGAAGTGTGTAAATATGTCTAAATAATATTTATTACAGAGTGGGCAAGGCTCTGTGTTTGACAAGCGTAAATTTGTTTACTCAAACCAATTTTCACAAAAAAAAAAAATTCTATAAAAACTAACTGTATATTTAAATTGTTTAAGTACGAAAAATACTAACACCATTTTGTACCTTGAAAACCAAAATTTTTGTGGGGGAGAACCCCTGGACCCTCCGCCTCATGCATGGGACGGTTGTACCAAGTGTACCCCTCCAGTACAGAAACGTTCCTGTGCCTCTTATTGAAGTAACCACCTATTTGGGTTGCACTCTTTGGTTGCTGTTAGTGTTTTGTTTGCAGTTTAGTGATGCTTTTGGCGGAGAATGATAATTGAGAGATCACGCAAATTACTAGAGCTAGGAAAGCAAGGTAAGAGAATGTAAATGTTAAGTTTATCGAATTATAATATATTTCTGTCACAGTGTTATTAAACAAGGTAGACGTAAAGTTCATTTTGAAACAAAGGTAGTTACAGTGTGTACTGAGATGAAACATAACCTACAACAAAACTATTCTTTTAAGTTTATAATGAAGCATATTTGGAGGAGGAAGAAGAAGAAGAAGAAGATGTGAATGCAGACTTTGATTCAAAGGACTCCGAATATATACCATCAGAAAGTATGTAAACTTTGACACAAAATTTGATAGTTTAATAATTTACTTTTGCTGAGAGAAATGGACAGTGTCTAATCTGCCTGGTAATATAACTCGTTACTGCATGTGTTTATATGTAAATAAATAAGTAAATGACTTTACATACTGTCTACAATGTGGTGAGACATTTAATAAGGTGATCTTGAACATGTAACACAATGTTTTCAGTTATGTACCGTTATAAATCAACAATTAAAAATGGACATCACATTCAATTTTGCCTGGAAAGCAGATTGAATTTTAAAATTAATATTACAATATAAATATACACCCGTCAAAACTCTGACAATAAACAGCACATGAATAACAAAATCTCCCAATCACAAAATAAAAATAATTCCCCATTGAACATATATTATGCATTATGCAGTTTCATCGAGCCAGCATTAAGAGTTATTACGTTGATATCATGTCCATTGAACACAAGACATTTTCCTAAGTTTGTATTTATACTAAAAATGAACGTAATTTAATTTAATAGTGTTTTATATTTACCTATCTATATAACCGTCAGTGTGGTTGCTTATTTTACTTGCTATAAAGCAGCACTAAAATTGTAAGTATAGAGTTGTTTTCCCAAGTTAAGTGACAAAGTTACGTAGGTTAATAATAATGTATATTATTATTAGAGCCGCGATTTTATGGCGAAAAGATTTTTGCAACATTTGGTTTCGATGTGTCATGTGCACACCTGCAGCTCTGCTACATCGTCTGTGGTTGGATGATTTTACTCTCGCTTGCCTTGGCAAATTATAGACGTACAGACTCACAATAATCTTATTCTGATTGGTGAAGTCAAATGAGAAACGTGTCTGAACAAAGACACGCTGCCAATAACCTTTAAACAGAACTGCCGATGTGCACGTGAGTCACTGAAATAAACTGGGGCAAAAATCTTTTCGCGACAAAATCGTGGCCCTAATTATTATTGTTTACAGACAATTCTGAATTGAGTAATGACTCTACTTCCCCTACTCCAAATATCAACTTACGAGGCAGGCCAAAGAAACTGAGTTCTTCTGAGAAGAAAAATAAAGGTAAGAAAAGAGAGAGAGATGAAAGCAGTTGGAAGGATGTGCAAAGAAAAAGACGAAGAAATTTAGGTTTACAGTACATAAACAGGGCAGGATAAACAGTGCCAGAAAGGAAGAAGGGTCCCGGTTGTGGCATGAATTGTAGAAATAAATACCAGTCCAAACTAAACAAAGTAAAAAGAGAGGAAATCTTTCAGTGTTTATGGAAAATAGGAAGCCTCACACGGCAATGGGACTTTATAACAAGGCATGCAAAAAAGACTGAGAAAAAACAGGTTGAATCAAAAAAGAATCAGTCCATGCAAAATTGTTCATTGACATATTCGTTCAGATGTAATAATTGCAAAATTAAAGTTTGTGAGACCATGTTTCTACGTACGTTGGGCATTACAGATATGACTGTTAGAACTGCTTTTCAAAAACTAGGGGAAGGGAACTGTATTTCACCAGATAAGAGAGGAAGTCACAGAAACAGACCTCATGCAATTTCTGACACAATTAAAGATACAGTTAGGGCAAATGTTGATTCGAAACCAAAAGTATATCCTCATTATTTGCGTGAGCAAACAAGGAGGCATTATTTAGAAGGAGATTTAAGCTACTCTAAAATGTATAGACTTTAAAGTGAATGGTTCAAACACCAAAACTTCTCTTGCATGCTAGCAACAGAAAGACAGTACAAGGGAATACTTAACAAAGAATAAAACATAGGTTTCTTTAAACCAAAAAAGATCAATGCAAGTTTAGATCTTTACACACAAGTCTGAGTAATGAGATGAAGAAATTGCATAACAAGGAATATGAAGAGCATCTACAGTGCAAACAACTGGCTAGGATAGAAAAACAGATGGACAAGGAAAGGTCACTAGAAGAGAATTCAGAAATGGTGTGTGCAGTATTTGATATGCAAAAGGTTTTACAAACTCCAATGTCCGAAGTAAGTGTTTTCTACTATAAAAGAAGATTAAACGTTTACAATCTGACTATTTATGACATGGCTAGTAGGGAAGGCAACTGTTGCATGTGGTATGAAACAGTTGCACACATAGGAGCAAATGAGGTTGCTAGTTGTTTGTTTGATTTTATTGGAAAACAGAAGGAAAGGGGGAAGAAAAAAGTTATGCTATACTCTGACAATTGTGGCTGGCAAAATAGAAGTAGATTTGTATTTGCTCAACATGTTTATGCATCGGAACAGCCTAACATTGATATTTGTTGCAAATTTTTATAAAAGGCCACACGCAGAATGAAGGTGACTGTATTCATTCCTTAATTGAAAGAAGAAGAAAGGGATTACCAATTTACACACCTGAACAGTGGTACATGCTTGTGAGATCTGCTAAAGTGACTGGGCAGCCCTACAGAGTGACAGAAATGGAACAGAAAAAATTCTTTGATTTCAAACGGCTAGTAAATAACAGGACTTGGTTGACAGACTCCGAAGGTGAAAAAATAATTTAAGTTAAAGTAAAGGAATTTTCTGTTAACACTAACCCCCAAAAAATAACTTTTAGATATGGTTTCGACCAAGAATATCATGTTCTTAATATAACTTCAACTACGAAAGTGCGTCCAAAAACAAGTCCTGTTCTTCAACTAGCTTATAAAGACAAAATACCTATCTCTAATGTAAAATACAAGGATCTGATATCATTGTGTCATACTCTCAAACATGTTAAGCAGCCAACTGTTACTGTGAGTGATTCTGAAGAATCATGAAGAAACATGGGTTACACTTTCACTGTACATAACTAAGTACTTAATTGTGAGAATGTTTCAGTACTACAAGTTCTTTTTTAAGGGAATATAGTAGATTCTCGTTATAGCGAAATGTCACGTTTCTGGGTTCGAACTTCGCTATAGCCATGTCTTCGCTATAACCGAATTTGGCCGATTCTGACCCCTAAACCCAAAAATTGCCTTAAAACTACCTTTAATATTATTTAATTACAAAGTAGTACATTATTTTAAGGAAATATATTGGGTGTATTTTAACAGGTAAGTATGCGCTGGTTACAGTGATACCCAACAAGTATGGGTGCAACTATTCGCTAAGGGCCAAAATCTCCATCGCGACATGTAAGTATGGCTATCAATCGCTGGATCGCCTCAGCGGTGTCTCGCCCGTGCGGGCACGCGGCAAGAGTGCACGCGCCGGTAGTCAACATGATTACACTGCCGGCTGCTGCAGACTAATGTAATCAGTTTGACGAGTGTAGCAATTTATTTATTTCAGTATGCATGCTCGGATGATAATTATGTGTGCCCTTTCACACTGTGACACGTGTTGAATAATTTGTGCGCTTGCCCGAGACATATAAGTCTGCTTGGACGCGTGAATGTAATTGTTCACTTGTCTGTTGGGCTGTGTTATTTGCCAGCAAAAATTAGCGACGCCAACATTGGTAGTTTCTTTATTTTAACGCACTAGTAGTGAACTGTGTTTAGCGGTGACACAAAGTTAAGTTCGAAGCCAATTAGTAGTAACAAGTGCGCGCACGTGTATGCATTGACATTGAGCAAGGTCACAAGTTTGTGATTTTATTCCGGCAGTGTGCCGACAGAAAACACGTCTGACATACGTGAGCGCTACCAAATCTAGATAGACAGTTTGTTGAAAAGCAATGCTAAAGCTAGACATGCTCGTTTTCACACACGGCCCACCACCCGTGATTTTTTTTTACTTTTAATTTTCTTTCTCCCCCTTCAGCTGTTCAAACAGACTCGTTCCAAGACAAAAAAAGTTCCTGACGGTGTGCACGATACTGTAAATATGCAACGTCCAGCCTGCAAGGATTTATTGCTTCTCGCTCAAGTTTATGGTACGTTTAGTGTGTTAAATTATAATTTATAATTAATGTACAGTAAATGTTGAAACTGCCATTAAACTAAAAGATAAAAATACGTAAGGCCGACTATCTCCCAAAAGCATATCTTCTGTATGCTTGGTGTGTGTGAGACTCGGGTATAGCACAGCCGGCGGCAATTATTCTTAATGAAGAAACAGCATATGTCCACCGTTATTCAGTCAGAATACGCAGTTCTTGTTCCAAAAAGCCGTGTCGTAATCTCAGTTGAGCAGAAGCTTTTTGGGAGCGCCTGACAGCATTGGAGCCTTCCTGTTTTTATCTCCTCCCCCCCCCCCCCATCACAGACTGGTGTTGCTGCCTGGCAGTGGTTTTTTATGTACAAGCTGGTGAGGGAGGGAGAGAGACATGTATTCTTATTGAACTCTCTCATTTGTTGAGTATCCGAGCAACCCTCTTCATGTTAACCATACACAGGATCTAGGTCCAAGCGACAGAGCAGCGAGCTGATGCGCCCAGCCACGTCGCCGACGACTGTACACATATCAAAATCCAAAATCATAATCAATAAATAAAATCAGAAAAGCAAGCTCTATGTGAAACTGCACACGGTTGAAAGCATGATGACAGCGGTTACCTGGGTTGAAAAGGTGTGGGGGAAAATAAAGGGCGCAGTTATATTTTTAGAACAACACACGTTTTAGCTTGGGGAGGGAAGCGCGATGCCCAGAAATGACTCAGGTGACTGTGCTAGCAAATTGTCTCGTGTGGGGTGGTGGGGTGTCGGTGCGGAGAGGTGGAGATAATCTGTGCATCCAGCTATCAAGATAACCAATGCCTACGTCACAAGGTCACGTACATTGCCGCAAGCCTGCTTCACATGGTAACAAATCTCACTGCAAGCCTGCTTCACATGACTCACCATACATGTTTCTACTCATAAAATTCACATTTTTCATGGAATTTTTTTTTGCATTTGTTTGACGGTTCCTCAAAAAGATTTTGCTAAAACCGTGTTTTTGCTATTTCTGTGTTCGCTATGACGGGATTCTATTGTACTTTCAAACGCTCGCCTGGCTGATGTAGTGCTGATATCGCTTCCTCCTCTTTTTTTTGTCTTTCTTTCACTTTGTTTGCAGTCACACACAAACACACACGCACACACAAATAACACACACACTCCGCCAAGGCGCAATACTCTCAACAAGACGAAGTTAAAAGTACACCTGCATCACGGAGAAATTCCATGAAGCCAGTGATCTGACCACAATGTCGGCGCCAGAAATCCTACAGTCTGGAGAAAATTGCAACACAAGAAGTTTCTCACTTCACCACAAAAATTTAATAAAGTACTAAAAACTGCCAAAATTCAGTACATAACCTAAGAATTGTGATTATTTATCATTTTCAGTTCTTGTGTGTGGGTAGAGGTGGGAACACGTAAAATTCTGTTGTGCACAGGGTAATAGAGATTATCTTTACTGGCATTTTATACGCGTTAAAGTGAGCTGATAATGGCTAGGGGAAGGGGAGGTTTTCAGGTTGGATGTCTGCAAGATAAGAAGTTGATGATATCGATTGGCATTTCTTGGGAAACACGTATTATCATCTTGCATGTGCCCTATCACAAGTATAACTAGGAGACGTCAGGAACTCGCATACATTTAGGTAGCCTGGCAAACAAGGGATAATCAGGGTTGTCACATCTCATTGCAGATGTCATAAATAACCATAGTTATCGTGGATAATCACGGATGCTGTTTATGTTGTATTTAGTGCACACTTAAAACAGTTAATAGAGTTGATGGTAGTTGGAAAACTTTACAACAGTGCTTTTTATTACAACCACCTCTATAATAACCCTTTCCTCAGGAACCATGAGGTTGTAAAATGGCGGTTCTACTGTACAATTAAACCCCTTTATAACGACTATACTAGGAAACCATGAGGGGTCGCTATAGAGACCACCGGACATGTTTCAACATTACTTACTCTAATTATATTTAATAAAATATTGTTTGTCATCTACAAAATCTATGTTTTTACCTAGACAACTGTTTTAGTTTTCTTTTTTCTTTTTCTGTTGTGCTACATGGTAAATTATGTTTACCACGATTCTGCAGTTTACTGTAGCATCTGTGTATTTTCACATTTTTGACATGTGTTTTATAGATAGTGTTGTTTTGCAGTTTCGGGAACTGATGATTGTTACTACTGAGTCTGCATGCCAGAGCTTCTTCCTGCGTCTGTTGCTGTCACATCAAGTGCCACTAATGTTTGTAGGGCCGACTGGCACTGGAAAGTCTGCCATTGTGCTCGATCATTTGATGAATCTCCCACGCGAGCAATACCTACCCAATATAGTCAATTTTTCTGCTCGTACTACAGCCAATATCACCCAAGAGATCATAATGTCCAATTTGGACAGGTTTGTGTTACTATTTATTTTTCACCTTCTTCAATATTGAGTATAACAACTTATTTCAGTTCTTTAAATGTCAGTTTTCGACATTGAACTTGGTTTTCTAATATTATTATTATTAGATCTTTCTTCAATTGTTTGTTAGTACACAGAGTGGGAATTTTTTATATTTCTGTTTGTATGGCAACAAATGTAGTGTGTGACGGGCTGGTAGAAATGTAACTTACATAATAAGCTGTCAATCTCAAGAGTTAACAATACAGTACCATAGGTTTACAAGGCTATTCTCAGAGATTTTATAAAAAGAAAACAAATACAGTGGAAAGGTCTTTAAAATAGTTTTAAGAAATTGTGAGGAATGGCATTACACATGTTTATTTCTAGCCTACATTGATAAATTATTGAGGTTTTAATGTTTTTTTGATAATTTAGTATGCTACAGTATGGAAAAAAAATTCATAGTTTCTTAAAATCTGTGATCATTGTGAAGTAGGTGCAACGTCTGTCCTTGATTCTCGTGTACTAGGCCTGATGACACATATGACAGCAATCATAGAGGCTGTAGTTGTTGATTTTATTTTTTCTTATTAGGTATTATCATTTTATTTACGTAGTATTTATATTTAAGGTACATGTAATAATTACTGTAGAATTATTTACCTTTCTGCCTGCTCTTCTCAAAGTGTGTGTGTACCTACCTTTTTAACAAACCTCTTAAGATACTTTTATCATGGATTGCATCTAATTTATTTCATCCTCATTAGGTGATTAGTTTATGGCTGTAGTATTTGAAACTAAGGCTCCTGTCAATTAGCAAATAGTTTAGGTCACTGAATTTAAAGTATTGTGCTACTGAGGTATTGTGTGTGATGCTGCTTTCAGGCGCAGGAAGGGACTTTATGGGCCCTCTATGGGGAAGAAGTGTGTATTGTTTGTTGACAACCTAAGCATGCCTCAAAAAGAGGTGTATGGCGCCCAGCCACCTGTTGAATTGCTACGACAGTGGGTGGACCACGGTCACTGGTACGATCTCAAGGACAGCACTCGTCTGGAACTTGCTGACGTTGTGAGTGTGCTGGTTTATATTATTTGTCTGAATGTAGACTGAATGTATGGTTAATTCAAAAAATTTACGTGGCAAAAATTGAAGCTGATTTTTTTTATTAAAAAAGTTTATATTTTACAGTTTAGAAATGGAGAAGAAATGTGTGTTCGTCCTTAGACAGTAGTAGGCATTGCAACTGCAGACAACTTTTAATATTGATTTAAGTACCCATTCTAGTTTAGAAAATTGGTACACTGTACATCTGATTTTACGAATACTCACAGTTACATTCATCACTTTCATTAAGTTACTAGCTTCGTAAAATTGATAGGTGCCAATTTAGCACTCACTCTACCATCAAATTTTAAAATTGCATTTTTTGTGCAAAATATTTCTTGTCTGAGCAAAATTTTTGTCCTGTTTTGCCGGAAAATGAGAAATGTAATAATATAAAAATAAATGAATAGAAATAGTCAGGCGTCTTCTGATCAAAGAATCCCTTTGAAAAGTAGATATCTCCAACCCTTGTTCCGAAAATTAAAAAATGAAAGCACCGGGCACTCAGTAGTGCCTTCTCATCATTGCAGTCCGACTTCGGTTGCATTTAACAGAAGTAAAAAAGGTGAATTATAGTGAAACACAAATTTGTGTCACTAGATGTTTTCCGATCAAAACTATACTACTGAAACGTAGATACTGTATAACGAACCCTTGTCTCAAAAAAAAACATACTCCAGAGTGCTTTCTTGCAAGTGGTATTAAGTTTTTTTTATTTTTTTAAAGAGATGAAGACATTATATTAATAAAATAAAAAGTTGCACACATAGACAATAGTCTTTAAAAAATGTGAAATCAGTAGATCCAAATAATTGCACACATAGACAACAGTCTTTAAGAACATGAATATATGTGAAATCAGTAGCTACAGTCTCTCATTGTCAACAAAACAAATTTTAACGTACTGGTTCGCTTGTGATAGGCATGCATCAGCACATCACTCGTTTGTAAGGACCCATAAAAATGGTGACGCACGTAATTTGCAAAATACCATGAAAGTTGGCATAATTTTTAAGTTTTCTGCAAATTTCAGCATAATTTCTTTAAAAGCGACGTTTCACATGAATTCAGTTGCTTTGGTGGTTGTTTTGTCTCAAATCAGTTCAGGCAGAGTCGTCAAAATGTGTATATCTTCCTTTCAGATTCATCTGTTTTGTTTAATTATTGTTTCGCTATAATTATATTAGTCAATGCATGCCGTTTTAATAAATTTTAACCATTTTAGCTAATATTTAAAGGGTTTAAATAAAGGATAGACTGAAAAATGTGTTTGTTTCACACATTCGACTGCATAAAAATCAGATTACTTACATTTTAATGTTACCGATCGTGGTCAGTGATTAAGTAGCACATATGTATTATTTCAATTAAAACAGAAAGAATTGTACACAAGTACTCACAGGATGGTACTCGCAGATAGAAACACACACACATAGGACGAACACATTTCTCTGTGGATGCAGGGTCACAACGTTTCGCAGACTATATCTGCTTCATCAGGTGAACAAATAGCCAAGGTCTTCATAAACAGAGGTTACCCAAAATCACTGATACATGAACAAATACAGCGAGCAACTACAACTAGTGACGACTCAACCAAGCTTGGCAATTCTGAAATCTCTCTGGTTGTCCCATACCACGAAGGTCTGCACAAACTCAAAACAATACTGAACTGTGGGCACTAAATCCTGGCCTCCTCACCACTCACCTAAAACTTTCTCACTAAACCACTAAGGCTTGTATTCAAACATCCCCCCAACCTCCGCAACAAACTGGTTCGTCCCAAACTGCCAGCCATTACCACATCGGATGATAGAACCACCCCCAAGGGTTCTCATCTCACCCTTGTAATAAACCACGCTGTGGCTCCTGTGTTATACACAGGAATGGCAAAAATCGTGTTTTTTTTTTAAATACATTTAAACAGTTTTTTTTAGTTTTAAACAGTTTTTTTGTTCAAAACAAGTTTTTTATACACTATTAAATAAAACAGTTTTAAACTGTTTTTTTTTTTTGTTTAAAACTTGTTTTATAATTAAAACTTTTTTTTACAACTTGCATAAATATTGTATTAACTTTGGCACTACATGTTTTAATTTTGCTTTGTATCTGCAGGCACAGTCCTTGTTATTAAAAAAGAAATTTACCACAACCAAACTTTGTGTTTGTCGAGAAAACATCTAGTAAACCCATGCAATACTAAATCAGATTATGTAACACATTAACTTACTTTTTAGATTTCAAAGTCCTAAAATCAGTTTTATGTCTATTAATTTCTCAACCTCAACCTCAACCCTTCTCCAGATTTTTCTACAATTCAATTCAATTAATGATTGTCCAGTGACCAGTAGACTACAGCTTCTACAGATGTGGTTTTTACTTATCTATCACTCACTCACCCACTGTTCACAATTTAAATTTTAAATGGTGCATTGCATCATATAGGGCCTGTTTCACCAACCGAGTTTAAGCGATTTAATCTAGATTAATCCACACTTATTTTCGATGAAACAAGTTTTCCGTACCATCACGTAGTTAATCTACTCTGAGTTGCTGGTTACAGGGCAATTTTAATAAAGGGCTGTTACATCAACGAATTATTACATAAGAGTTTGAGTTACTTGAGTTAGAAATGAGTTCTGGCAGAAAGAAAGATCCAATGGGGACGTTTTTCTATGAAATAAAACCATCGGAGGAGAAAAAATGTGTTAGGGCAAAGTGCAAAAAATGTAAAATTGAAATGGTAGGTTTAATTGCAAGAATGAAAATTCATTTAGAAAAGTGTCAGGGGAAAAGTCATCACACTGACGACTTCGATATTTCTCATTCTGAAGATGAAGATAATGAAAGTGTACTGACTGTATCAAACACCTCCAAGCGAGGGTTTGATACACCTTCTAGCTTCAGTGCTCCTTCCCAAGGGAAAAGAGTATGCTTGGATAGATCACCCCCGTCTCCAGCTGTATACAGGAGTAGCAGCGCAAGTGGTGAAGATAACAGTGCATTGGACAAATTTATCACTCGAACTTCATAAAACGAAGGTAAAAAGTTAGACATTCAAGTTGCAAAATTCATTTATGGTACTAATTCACCCTTTAAGCTTGTTGAACATGTAGAATTTGTTCAAATGGTAAAATTACTACGTCCTGGGCACAAACTACCAAATCGTAGACAAGTTGCTAATGAGCTATTAGAATATGTTTACGATTCAGTAACAGTAGACAGCATGAACACGTTAAATGGAAAAACAGTTTGCATGGCATTAGATAGATGGAGTAATACACATAATGATTCAATTTTGTGTGTTTCTGCAACAGATATTCTAGATGAGTATGTTCATCTGACTGATACCATTGATTCAGCAGACAATAGTCATACTGCAGAGTACTTACTGCAACTGGCTATAAGTGGAATTCAAAAATGTCAATAAAAGTATGGTTGTGCTGTTCGTAGCTTAGTGACCGACAATGCAGCAAATATGTCAAAAATGAGAGAAGAACTGGCAAAAAGTGAAGAATGTGACTTAGACATCATAACTTACGGATATTCAGCACACATTCTTAATTTGTTTGCACATGACATAGATATACCCGATATAAAAGAACACATCAAGCAAGTAATGAAATATTTCAGAAATTCACATTTCGCTTCTTGCAAGTATAATCAAGCTGGAGGAAAATCATTAAATTTGCCACAAGATGTTCGGTGGAATACTCTTGCAGACTGCATTGAATCATACATTGTCAACTGGCACATTATGTCTAAAGTTTGCAGTGAAAACCGAGCAGCAATTGAAGTAGCTATTGCTTCAAAAGTGAACAACATTAATCTTAAAATGAATGCCCAAGATTTTTTGGTAAAGTTGAAGAAAATCGCTGTTGCTCTGGATAAAGTACAAAAAGATACGTGCACGATTGGGGAAGCTACAGAAATTTGGATCTCCCTACTTTCTGACTTTGACAGAGCTGAATATGTTAAAGAGGTTTCCTGCTTAAAGAAAAGATTTGAAATGGCAATGACACCTGCACATTTACTAGCACATATTCTAGATCCACGCTTTAGAGGAGCCCAATTAAACCAAGAAAATATTGACAGTGCTATGGAATATTGACAAAGCTATCATCCAACATTAATGCCTGAAGTAATCAAGTACAGAGCCAAAGTTTCCCCATTTAGGGACTTTCTATTTTCAAAACATGCCCTGGAGGGTGTAAAGCCTCTGACATGGTGGCTGGCATTAGAAGGTAATGTAAGTGTACAGATGATGGACCTTGCCAAGCAGCTTCACAGTGCTACCACATCTTCTGCTGAAATTGAATGGTTATTTTCTTCTTTTGGGCTTATTCATTCCAAAATCAGGAACAAATTAGGTACCGAGAAAGCAGCAAAATTAGTTTCAGTTTTTCGTGCTCTCAACAGTCAAAACAACTAAAAAGTAATCCCTGTAATGCATAATGATAGTTTGTGGGTTCATTTTATGCAGATAGTATGACTTTCATTTTATTTAAATACGTACTTATTTGTGACTGTGGCGTGTATTGTTACATGTGTATTTGTACAGTGTAATTTTATTTTACATGTAATGTATAAATATTATGGACATGCTAAACATGTTTTAGTTTTGTTTCCCTTTCATTTGTGTGTGTGACTTGTTGCACCGGGGTCTCAACAATTACGTTCCTACCTAAGCTGCCACCCCTGGTGCGGTCGAGCCCTTCCTGCGCTCGTCCTGCTTGGCTAACCATTGTTGCCTGCTAGCCATTGTTGACACCGCCTCGGTGGGTAGTGCCCGGGGTACGACAATGAGGTGGACCGCTAGGTCTATTTCAATAAGTTCACTTGGCCA
>PNEQ01048121.1:0-13221 GCA_003012365.1 Medauroidea extradentata
TTTGTTCTTTTTCTAATCGCTAATACTACAACTACAGACAAGTGAAGTGCTGTGTTATTATCATTTATTTATTTATTTATTTTTTTTTTTTAACTATTCATTCAGTGTGCCTATAAATGTGGTAGGATGTACGCCGTGCGCTGTCCTTACCAAGTAATGATTCTATACAGTGATAATATACGTACGACAAGTGTGAAGTGACCTAACGTAACATACATAATGTCACATTACAATTAATTTCGTCATCCACCTATTGCTCGGCCATGTTTGTATATTGAACTGTTTATATTGGACTCATATTGGACTGCTGTATTGCACTGTTTTTAATTGTGCACTTGTAAGTTTGTAATCTCATGTACTAAATAGTAATAAAATAAAAAGTTGGATGCGGCGTGAGTTAGCCTGCTGCATTGTTTTTTGGATTCGTGGTTCAAATCCCGGTCACTCCGTGATTTTTTTATTACTTTTTAAAATTATAGTTTACATGTGTAGATAATTAACTTCTTTGTTAAAAACGTATCCATGTTGTTATAACATTGCTTTTACACATGCGCGCGCACACACACACAGAAATTAGCCTACACACCCATCCATGTTTTTTTTTTTTTGCCCGTGACTTCATTCACATGGTTTTAAATTTTGGAAAATTCTAAACAATAGGAAAATATTGTGTTACTCATCGTTAATGGCCATTTTAGGAACACTTAAAAGTGCTTCGCTAAATTTTTGTATCCCTCGTTCTGCTTGCTCTGTTTCGCCACTCCCCTCCCTTTCTTTTATAATAGCTGTTAACATGTTATTCTATTCTTACCTCCATGATATGTAAAATTTTCTGTCAGTAACCTTCGAGGGTGCACGCATAACCCATCAGAATTTAATCGCAATTGGACGAATGGTATAGAAACGCATACGTTACGTGAAATAATAATAATAAACATGCATATATATATATATATATATATATCTCCAATCAATAGAGCCTATTAGAAACACTTGCACATGTCTGAAGTTAGGACATAATTACAGTTTTCCCACAATTAAAAAAAAATTGAAAATACGAACTGAAAATGCACATCTTCGTAGATACTGTAGACTAAGCTTTGAACATTTAGTCAACTCAATAAAAAATATACTATCTAGGACGCTTTTTGTACAGGTTTTATAATTATTATGTACTAAAATTATTTACGTTTGATAGCAATCCACTCCATTCTGTCAGATTGTATAATAACAGTAAATTAAGAGAAACGAAAATTCTACATGAAATAAACAATTTATTACAAAAGAATAAATCACGTACGACTATAACACATCATATAAAACAACTTTAAAAAAGTAAAGAATCGATCGAGATTTGAACTACAAATCCTACTTCAGCTGAAAACAAACACACGCACTATACCACTCCGCTGCCGCTACACAACGAAAGAGACTCCAAAAAGAATATATGAGAAGAATGCTTCGGTGTTTAAACAAAAAACGTTTAATTGCGTGTTATTACCCGTTTGAGCTGAGGAATGTTTTTAAGTTATCAACATTAATATTATCTATTATTTGACACTTGCATAAGTTCATGAAAACGCCTAAAATTAAGAAAAACGGTCATATACACCTGAATGTTGCAGTGCCCGCCATCTTGGCACGCTGCTTGAAAAAGTCGTTAGAGCCGAAGATACCCGAACGCGCTGGCCCTCGTACCGACTAAAACTCTGAATACGAATTTGGGGACTGGAAGGGAAATGACTTTTTCAGTAGGCCGCGGCACAGTTGCTTCATACCGACTATTGCTTCGTAACCGCGAAACTCAGAATAAGCCCCCAGTGTTGACTTTGCCATGTAGAGAATGAAACCGGAAGGAGGTAGGGGGCACCAGTTATCTACCTGTCTTTCTTTCTGGAACTTACAACTCGTCTGGCAGTCTGCTTTGTGTCCATATGCCTCCCCTTTCCAGAAATCAGCTAGCAGATATGTGTACGGCGTAGCCCTAATGTAAATGCATTAATACTTGTTTCAAGGTCAAAAAGTAATGTAGGAGAGATTTACCTGGCAGGTAGAGCTGCTCTGCAAAAGAGTAGGCCAATACATTACGATTGTCTTGTTACTAATCGCGCAACACAAAATATCTACTCTGTCAATGCTTCCATTGTTGCTAATTGTGCAGCGTAAATCGGAACGTGCCTATGCGCATTATGGCTTATTTTGTTATTTCGTTCTTTTCGTATTGTTGCGTGCAATGTGCCTGGAAGCCAGTGGTCGGCGGCTGTTTCGTAACACTTTGTGGACTGGTCCCTAAATCATACGCTGGGCGGCTACGTGATGGCAGTCACGCAGAAGTTACGTCATAGATACCTGTCCCAACTGCATCTTAACCCTACGAGGGCGGCCTATGTGACTCAAGTCATGTCGGAAACATGTAGTAATGTCTATTTTTAGACCCATGTAATGCGGTTATTCCCAGACTGTTTCAAGAGGTATAAAACCACAGAATCGGCACATTTGGGGGAGTTCGCTATTGGTCGTGCTTGAGGAAGGTGCTATGATTGTGGAGATAGACTGGTGACGACTTCTTGGTGACGTCAGAGTCTACTGTGAGGCGGCAGGCGGCTACCTTCGGAGCAGTGTTGGACGAACCAAGAGGACTGCTGCGGCGGGCTGATGGGCGAAGAAGGAGGTACGCGACGGGAGTCGAACCGAAGACCTCAAGAGTGAAGACAGCGGTGCACTCGGGGTGCTGCGCAGCACACGAAGATTCATCACCACGGCGGACTATTAAGGTTGTACACTGTCACTACTTGGTAGACTGTTGATTGGATATACGACTGAATTTTATTGTGATTTGTACGGTTTAATTAATTGATTGTAGACATTTTTTGTGCTTTAATTGTTAAAGTTAATTAACATGTCTGTGACACAATGGTAATTGTGTGCATAACTAATTGTGTTGTGAGAGTTATAGTTGATTACTGTTTTGTGTATTTCGTAGCTTTGTGAGCTATTAAATCCAATACTTAATTTAACGCTTTTATTTATAATTATAAGACCTCTATCCCAAAAGAACTCATGAGAATTGCCCACATGAAAAGTTTTATATCTCAAAATTTTAACACTGGTGTCAGAAGTGGGATAGAGGCATAAAGTAAATTCAATAATTAATCCTGCAAACTTAATCTTTGCACACAATTGCTATTTAATTAACAAGAACCAATTCATAAATATTAAGTTTAATTTTCAATTGTAAATGTGAATGATTACAAGAAGAATGTCAGCTGAAATAGAAGCACTAAAAGCCCTCATTGAGGGATTGAGTAGCCAATTAAGTGGCCAAATCAATTCTGTCAGAGATAGTGTAAATGAAAATGTAGATAAGAAAATTGTTAGTGTAAACGAAAATGTTGATAAGAAAATTGAGAATGTTAGTAATCTTGTAGATAGTGTAAATGAAAATGTAGATAAGAAAATAGATAGTGAAAATAAAAATGTAGAATAGAAAATAGATAGTGTAAATGAAAATGTTGATAAGAAAATAGAGAATGTTAGTTATCTTGTAGACAGTGTAAGTGGTAAGGTAGACAAAGTGAACGAAGTGGTGGACCGAAAAATAGACGATGTTAAAGAAATAGTGTACCAGGAAATAGAGGCTGTAAACGAGAAGGTAGGCAGTGTAAAGGAAGAGATGGACTACGTGAAAAATAGCATGCAGCAACAAATGGATGAACTGAGGAAGGAGTGTCAAGAACTTCTCCATGGTAGAGAGGGTGGCCGTCTTGTTACCGGAGAAGACATGGTCATTGCTGAATCAATACCTCAAGGCAGCGAAGAGAAGACCACGAAGTTTGAACCAGGCTGTAGTGTGATTCCCAACCAGGCAGAAAATGGGCTGCGACATGTTTCTGTATCTAGTGTGCCTGCATCGAACATTGGAAAAGGAATTTCTGTCAAGCCTGCTCCTTACGATGGTCAAACTCCATGGTGAGAATACCAAAACCAGTTCGAGATTGTAGCAACCATAAATGGTTGGTCTGACCAGCAACGAGCCTACTACATTGCAGCTGTGCTGAGGAGACCTGCCCTCAGTATACTCCACTCGCTTCCAGAACAACAATGTCTGGAATACTCTACACTAGTTACTGCCCTGGAGCTGCGTTTCGGAGACAAGTACTTACGACATGCCCACCATGCGCAACTAAGAAGCCGCACCCAGAGACAAGGAGAGCCACTGCAAGAATTGTGGCAGGACATTGTGCGGCTCGCCCATTTGTCGCTCGAGAGGTGTCCAGAACAGGCACGGGATATCATAGCTGTCGGCTTCTTCGTCGATGCCATCGCCGATGTAGAGGTGCGCCAAGCAGTTTGCCTGACAGCTCCAAGAACTATGCAGGATGACCTGGCCAGAGCACTGGAGGTCGAATCTGCAAGAGAGCCATCAACTCGGCGTGCTGTGCGGGCAGTCGCACTGTCAGGCGACCAGAAAGACAACAGCCTAGAGAACATCCTGAAGAGAATGGAAAACACAATAAATGCAATGAAGAACAAATTCACTCCGATTACACCCCGCCCTCGACAACAGGGGCGACCAAGCTGTTGGGGATGTGGAGAACCCGGACACCTCAGAGCCCAGAGTCCCTCGGGAAACATGTAAGCACCGGTCTTAAGGGGCGAATGCCGGTGGCTGCAGGAGTTGAGGCCCCAGTATTTCTTCGAGTACGCTCAGTGAAACAAGATTTTAATGCAATCTTAGTGGAGGGCAGTCTGGATAATGTTTCTTGCCATATGGTTGTAAACACTGGAGCAACCATTACTGTTGTTAGACCGGACATATTAGGGCCTTATCCCCAGCAGTCACGGGGCCATAATTACAGACCAAGCTTTTTTGACGACAGTGACAGGCGAGACCACACCAGTAAAGGGGAAGAAAAAGGTACAGTTGAAGTTGGGTGACCTCTGCATTGAGCACGAAGTGTACATAGCCAACACAGAAGATGAATGTTTATTGGGCCTGGATGTGTTGCACAAGTTATAGAGTGCTGTATAGATACTCGGTCGGGAGTACTAAGGGCCGGTAACCGAGAACTGGTAATGATGCCACGAAGCGAACTATCCTCGCCAACCATCTGCCAAGTGGTCTGTTGTGAGACAACTGTTTTGCCAGCATCCAGTGAGATTGTAATCCCAGCCTGGTGTAGAGGCAATTTTGTGTGCTGTGTAGCTCTGGTCAAACATAAGAGAAGAGGAAGCAGTTTTCCTGATGAGGTGGTGGTAGCAAGAACATTGGTTTCGCCGAGTTCTGGAAATCTACCTGTTCGAATGGTTAACTTGTCAAACAGGCCAATCCAGCTTGAAGAGGGGGCCATAATAAGTGTGTGCAAACAAGTCTCCCAAATAACTACAACCGAAAAAGAAGCCATGAAGTCAGGCGACCTTAATGGGCCTATGCCAGAAACACTCAAGGAACTACTGACTAGAACTGGAGAAAACCTGAACTAGAGACAAGAAAAGGCTGTGGCAGAACTTCTGAAGAAAAACAAGAAAACTTTTTCATGTGGGCCAATTGACCTTGGCAGAACATCTGCTGCACAACATCACATTGATACAGGAGAAGCTAGGCCAATCAAGCAACCCCCAAGACGACTACCTCTGGCTACACAAGAGACTGTGGATGGCATCTTGAAAGAAATGAAGGACTTGGATGTGATCGAGCCGTCGGTCAGCCCTTAGTCATCACCTGTTGTGTTAGTTAAGAAGAAAAATGGGTCCACAAGATTTTGCGTGGATTACCGCCAGCTGAATGATGTGACCAAAAAGGACTGCTACCCCCTCCCCCGGATTGATGACACACTGTAGAGCTTGACAGGGTCACAATGGTTCTCTACACTTGACATGAAGAGTGGCTACTGGCAATGTGAGGTGGCGCAAGAGGACAGGGAGAAGACAGCCTTCTCTGTGCAAGGGAAAGGAACTTGGCAGTTTAAAGTCATGCCATTTGGGCTATGCAATGCCCCTGCTACCTTCAAACGACTAATGGAAAATATCCTACCTCTAGATATCTGCCAAGTTTACTTAGATGATATCGTGGTCACAGGTAAAACATTTGAAGAACACCTTACCGGATTAGGTTCTGTGTTCCAGAAAGTGGCAGCTGCAAATCTGAAGCTGGTTTCCAAGAAGTGCCACCTGTTCCAAAAGAAAGTTAGTTTCCTAGGGCATGTGGTATCAGCTGATGGAATCCAGACTGACCCAGAAAAAACCAGGGCAATAAAAGACTGGACACAACCAACATACAGGACACAGGTGAGGAGCTTTCTTGGACTCTGCGCTTATTATCGGTGGTTTGTACATGTATTTGCTACGATTGCCAAGCCACTACATGAGCTTACTGAAGCCAAGAGAAAATTCCTGTGGATGCCTGAATGTGAAGCCTCTTTCAAAAAACTAAAAGAAGGTTTAATGTCCCCTACAGTTTTGAGCTTCCCCGATAGTAAAGGTGAGTTTGTGTTGGACACAGATGCGAGCGAAGTAGGCATAGGTGCTGTGCTATCGCAGGTTCAAGATGGAGTAGAGAAGCCTCTAGAATATTTCAGCAAAGTGCCGCAGAAACCAGAGAGAAATTATTGTGTCACTCGCAGGGAGCTATTGGCAATGGTGAAGTCCATATCACATTTCCACCACTACTTATATGGCAGACACTTTACTTTGTGAACTGATCATGCTGCTCTATGCTGGCTACTGAACTTCAAGAATCCTGAAGGACAAATAGCTTGATGAATACACCTTCAAGAATACAACTTTGATATACAACATCGTGCTGGTCGCTCCCACAATAATGCAGATGCATTATCTCACAGACCTTGTGACCCCAACTGTCGCCATTGTGAACGGCAAGAGGAGAAAAGTGGAGGGATGCGCTATGTTAGAACAACAAGGCTTCAGGCATCAACAGCCGATAGGAAGTTCTCCTGGACTGATGACAAAATACGAGAAGAACAACAAAGTGACCCAGACTTGTGCCCAATTCTGGTTTGGAAAGAGCAGGACCACCGGCCAGAATGGCAGGAGCTATCTGAAAAGAGTGCTACAACTAAGGCATATTGGGCACAGTGGAATTCACTTGTTCTGAAGAATGGTGTCCTCTACCAGAATTGGAAGAGTGCGGATGGCAGACGTGAACACCTACAGTTGGTCCTCCCAGAAAACAAGGTCCCAGAGGTACCGAAGGAGCTCCATAATTCAGTGTCAGGCGGTCATTTCGGCATTAATAAGACACTTAACAAGGTTCGAGAGAGATTTTGCTTTCTTCATTGCCATGAAGATGTCGACAGATGGTGCCGAATGTGTGACGATTGTGCCGCAAAGAAAGGTCCGAGGTTCAGAGGCCGAGGTCGTCTCCAGAAGTACAATGTTGGTTCCCCATTCGAGAGAATGGCGATTGACATCTAGGGTCCCTTGCCAATAACCGAGAGAAACAATCGGTACTTGCTGGTGGTGCAGGACTACTTCACCAAATGGCCAGAGGTTCTTCCCATACCGAATCAAGAAGCCAGCATGGTGGCTGATTCACTGGTCGAACATGTGTTCTCAAGGTTCGGGGTGCCATTGGAGCTTCACTCGGACCAAGGGCGGAATTTCGAAGCGGCCTTTTCCCAGGAAGTGATGAAGATAATGGGTATAAAGAAGACCCGAACCACTCCGCTACATCCACAGTCTGACGGAATGGTCAAATGCCTAAATCGCACCCTGTAGCAGTACCTATCCATCTTTGTATCTGATAATCTAAAGGATTGGGACTCCAAAGTACCGCTGTTTCTGCTAGCATACCGTTCTGCCATTCATGAAGCAACTAAGGAGACACCATCAAGAATGCTGTTTGGAAGCAAGCTCCGTCTCCCGAGTGACCTGATGTTCGGACGACCGGCGGAGGAAGACCAGTTTGCATCTCCAGTGTATGCCAGCGAGTTACGCCGCAAGTTGGTTCACACTCACAACTTTGCCCGGCGACACCTTAGGATCAACACCGACAGGATGAAGACTCGCTATGATAGGAATACACCAGATGAAATATTCCAAGAAGGACAACTGGTGTGGTTGTACAACCCTAAGAGAAAGAAGGGGTATTGTCCCAAGCAGCAGAAGAATTGGGAAGGCCCTTATGAAATAGTGAAGAAGATCAATGATGTGGTGTTTCGGATTGTTCGTCGAGGCTCTCGGGCGAGAGGACCTAAAGTTGTTCACATCAACAGATTGGTCCTCTACGATGGACCTGAGGCTGTTGTGTCTGTTCGGGACGAACATACTTAAGGAGGGGGCAGTGTTGCGTGCCATGTGCCTAGAAGCCAGTGGTCGGCGGCTGTTTCGTAACACTTTGTGGACTGGCCCCTGAATCATACGCTGGGCGGCTACGTGATGGCAGTCACGCCGAAGCTACGTCATAGATACCTGTCCCAACTGCGTCTTAACCCTACGAGGGCGGCCTACGTGACTCAATTCATGTCCGAAACATGTAGTAATGTCTATTTTAGACCCATGTAGTGCTGTTATTCCCCGACTGTTTCAAGGAGTGTAAAACCACAGAATCGGCACATTTGGGGGAGTTCGCTATTGGTCGTGCTAGAGGAAGGTGCTATGGTTGTGGAGATAGACTGGTGAAGACATCTTGGTGACGTCAGAGTCTACTGTGAGGCGGCAGGCGGCTACCTTCGGAGCAGTGTTGGACGAACCAAGAAGACTGCTGCGGCGGACTGACGGGCGAAGGAGGAGGTACGCGACGGGAGTCGAACCGAAGACCTCAAGAGTGAAGACAGCGGTGCACTCGGGGTGCTACACAGCACACGGCGATTCATCACCACTGCGGACTATTAAGGTTGTACACTGTCACTATTTGAGAGAGACTGTTGATTGGATATATGACTGAATTTTATTGTGATTTGTATGGTTTAATTAATTGATAGTAGACATTTTTTGTGCTTTAATTGTCAAAGTTAATTAACGTGTCTGTGACCCAGTGGTAATTGTGTGCATAACTAATTGTGTTGTGAGAGTTATAGTTGATTACTGTTTTGTGTATTTCATAGCTTTGTGAGCTATTAAATCCAGTACTTAATTTAACTTTTTTATTTATAATTTTAAGACCTCTATCCCAAAAGAACCCATGGGAATTGCCCACATGAAAAGTTTTATGTCTCAAAATTGTAACAGTATTTTGCAAACATAAACTAGGAATCGATATTCATATTAAAAATAGACTCAGTGTATGAACATATTGAAAACATCGAGATGTGAAGAAAATATAAACCTTAGGCACCGAAGGTATAATTGAATTGTTTGAAACAAACAAGTAAAAATCATTGTTTTTAATTTAACTAAATAAGTGAAAATTTAAAATAATAGGATTTTATAATCTTGTTCATTATTTTACTTTCCATTTAATTTTAACGTTTTACATGCCCTCGAACAACATAAGGCCTTGGTAGAGACACGCGGAGAAGATAGGAGTCATTTTGTCACTATTAACTTTAGCTCAAATTGTATTAAAAGTGAGTGGAGCGCTAACAAATAAAATATTACATACGACTCGTAATGCAAACTTAATTCTATGGTATGTAATATACACTTTTTCCCGATAGTTTTTTGAGACAAAAATTGAGAAGGTGTTAAATCTTTTCTTCTAACAGGGTACAAATAAGTTTTTAACATGCATCATAGTATTTCAGAAAGAAAATATTGTTTAATAAAGTTACATGATCAAGGAAATTTACGTCAATCAAATAATTAAAACTATATATTTATGTATTGAATACCTGATAACACAGTAAAAAAATATCTTAAATCAAACTGGGAAGCCAGTATTTGATATCTGCTTTCATTTATGGTTTGAAAATTTACTACTGCAAAAGTAGAAGAAGTGAGGAATCATGGCATTAATTTGTTTATGGAAATATTATTCGACCTCAGCTTTGCAGAGGGAGTTAAATTGTCATGTTGCTGTAGTTTCTTCCATGACATTACGGTTTGTTTGGAATATCCCGTTACTTTGAGAGCTTCTTCAACAGAATTAACAGAGTGTGAAAAATGCCGGATTAAGTCCCTAGTAGACTACCTGTATTGTTACTTTTTGCAGGTTTTGCCTTCCATACATAAAAAAACTAACAAATTATGGACACAAACTCAAAATGTAATTTGTTAAAACGGAACGAAGGTTTTCTCCAGAGATCAGAAGTAGATAGGTTTAGTTCCTCTGGGGAACAGGCTTCAGGCATATGAGCACATAAGTTCCGGCCGCCATTTTGTTTTGGCCACCATCTTGTTTTCTGCCACGATATTGTTTTTGGCCGCAATCTAGTTTCCGGCCACCACACTATTTCCGACCACCATATTTGAATGAGTTTCATCACTAAATTTCAACAATCATTTGTTTATAAGTTCTGGAGCCCGCCATATATACTTTTTAAAATTCCCGCCAAATAATTGACTTGTTCGAGTAATCGATTATTATATTTAGTTCTAGGAATGGCCACCAGAGGTGCTACTTTGTAGCACTATTTTTGTTTCCAACTTTTACCACCAGGGGGCAAGAGTGTTTAAAGGACGACTTGTAATGAAACGTAGGAACAACTCTCGCTCCTATCGTCACTATTTACTTTATATTATTTCTTTCTGCATGCTTCCAGGCAGTGAGAGAGACAGGTCTTGACTAATATGATAACTCACCAGCGAGCGGGTTCGGCCTAGTATATGGTGCAATCACCCTTATTAACACTTTAAAAATCATATTAAAAGAAGCTGACCGTTGGAGCAGAGCGACAAACTGTCGACCCCTGGGTTAGTAGGCAAGCAAAATAACATCTGAGATACTACAAATTGCGAGATTCCAACAGTATTATACACAGTGATATATCACCACCATAATTCATAATTATTTCAATTTCAATTATTTTAAAAGCATTTATAGTAATTAATTGTAATGTAATACTCTGCATATAGTGTTCTATGTAAATGTAGATTGAGCGTACAAGGACTAGTGAATCTGATGCTCTTTAAGGAAACGTTATGACAGGCATATGGAATAATGTTTCACAACACGCATAATGTAAGTTTAAAAAAAATATCACATTTATTAAAACACTAAATACACTATATACAAAAATGCTAAAATTCTTGAGGCGGCTGGGCAGGTTCTCGCCCCACCAATGTTAGGAGGATGACGAGGACTTCTTCCTGGAAGCGTGCGAAGGTGATGTGACGGATCTCTGCCACTGCGTGCTGGGCCTGCAGTTGGATCCACAGATCCAAGATCTCCTCCTACTGACCCCGAACCAGGATCCGCAGCACAATAAGCTCTCGCCACACCTCCTCCCCAGCAACATCATCTTCCTCCTCCTCTCTCTCACCTCAGTTAGAGAAGGAGCCATCATCCTCCTCTTTCTCCCTATCGTCCTCTTCCTCCTCCTCAACCCCGGGCACCAAAAGCTAACACAGCTATCACAAGTCACCCTGCTACTGTTCCTCTTTCTAGGGAGGTACGGTGGTGTCGGTAGGCTGCTTGGTTGGCTAAAACACTCCAACGACTTAAACTTCGTCGTCTGAGACATATGAATACTGCAACAGGCGAATCAGTGGTGGTAGAGGCGGCAGAGTTGGTGATGAGGCCCCTGCCATGGTAACAGCATGGAGCTTATCGAGAGCACAGTCGTCCTCACTGTCCCACATATGTGTATAATTCGCTATCTTAATGTAGACTGAAGTCACAAGTACTCGGGAGACATCTCCTAGCAGAAATCCTCTCCTCTCCAGCCAATGAAATACAAGACCACTCTCCCCTCCCCTCATGAGGTCACAATCTACGTCACCAGTCTTAGGTAAGGCCACAGGCGCCACCAAGTCGTCCATTTAATGCCTTGGCATCATCTTGTGCATGAAGGGGTGGAGCATGAGTCAAGGTTTGCGACTTTGCACGAGAGTTGTGCATCGTCAAGCTTAAAGACCTAAGCCATTAGGAAGCTGGACAGTCCAGCTCCTCGCGACGACGAGATGACGAGACTACATGCCTTACCCCTACCACCTCATTGCCTCGTATTTCAAATTGTTCAAAGTTTGCATATGCAATCATCATTGACTGCCTTCCAGGCACCCCAGTAGCAGTTTTACACAATTCCCATTTAAATAACATTTGCATTTTAATAAAAACCCAGAAATTCAGTTTTTAAAAAAATGTAACTATTCATACCTTCATTCATAAGAATTAATATTATTTATACATAATGTCTTTAATACCTTCTCGGCCAAATATGTGTTTGCATACATGGTAAATTGAATTTCTTCGCCGTAAAAACCTCCTCGAATAGCCTTGCCTTCCACGTCTTCTAGATACTATATCCTTGGTTCGTAGTGACGAATCTAAACCACTTTAAATAATTCAGTGCTCCAGTTTGGTATGTAGTCTTTTGAAAATGTTGCCCCCACTCCCAATATCCTTACATAGTATCCAACATTTGCTTTAGGTTTGTGCAGGTATAGATTCTTCTCATTTTTATAAACAATATGTAGTATAGTTGTCCTTGACATCTGTGGGCTTCATGTACATAATTAGATGTACTTTATGATCATGTTTTGACACAAACTTGGGTAAAATATCAGTCTACTTGTAGCTTCCTTGTGCTGAAATGTTTTCCGCATTTCATTCTTCAAAGTATGATAAAAGTATTTCACGACATTGTCCTAAAGAACACTGTGGGTTGAATAATTGTTTATTTTATGTTTTGACATCAATGCTCGAAGTGACGAATTGTAGAATTCCTTGCCGAGGTCAGTATGTAGATTCTTGCATGGACCTTTATCTTGCAAATCAATGTTCAACACATTTGTTACATCCCTGCCACTCTTAGTTTTCACAGAAATTGCCCACACATACTTACTGTAGCAGTCAATAACAGTCAGTACATACTTGTAGCCTTCATTCTTGCGAGCATAAGGTATCATTTCAACCAAGATTGCCTGATAAATGTCCTTCAAACCAAACACATGTGCTTTACAGCGAAGATAATTGCGCCTTGTGGGCTTGTACTGCTTCCCAGCAACGTTTTGACGAGTCATTCTATGTATTCATCTTCACACAATTATTCGATGATGCTAGATATTTCATGTGTATGGGAATTATTTCCAACCCGCTGAGAAGCAACTAACAGTCACAATCTGTCTACAAATTCGTTAACATCATTCCAGTAAACAAAT
>PNEQ01048122.1:0-13295 GCA_003012365.1 Medauroidea extradentata
CTACTTTTTGGGTATTTACGTAAGCAATATTTTGAAGTGAATATCAACTCTCTATCCCGAAGGGTTCGATAGATATCGATAGTTGATTGGAAACACATTTAAGGTCTTTTCACCCCCTTAAATGTTAAATTTCGAAAAATCCTTAAATTGGCCAATATGCATTTTTACAAGTTTCCTATTAAAGTAAAAATCACGATGATAGGCCGTCGGGTTCGAGCTCTATCGACGTTTCTTCGGAAACACATTTCACCCCTTTTCACCCCTTTAGAGGTCGAATTTCGAAAAATCCCTTCTTTGTGCTCGCCTACGACCTAAGGGGAACCCCCACAAAAAATTTCACGATTCTAGGTCCAGTGGTTTGGGCTGCAGTTTGATATGTCAGTCAGTCAGTCAGTCAGTCAATCAGTCAGCTTTCATTTTTATATATATAGATAAACAACATTCGTTTGCTTTTCCAAAGAAGAATCAAAACAAAACATACACTTTGAGCTCAGATAATATGAAGTTAACATAGATTATATGCATGTGTCCCAACAGTACCCATATTCGACATTCTGTGTCGTGATGGTTAACTTTTGGAGTTAGTGAAAACCTTGAATGGTTCTACTTAAGTGCAACGGTTTTGAGTGCTACTCCTAAACATACATTACTTATGCAAGTTTTCAATTAAATTTATATCTGTAGAAATAATGTACGCCGTTCAGTGGCCTGTCACAGCCAAGGGTTGTAAGACCAATGCTGACGGCCTATCTCTATGTGTGACCAAATTGAACGGGGCCATAATGCAGTTCGTAACATGCAATGTTCTATACCAAAGTTTTTTTTTTTTTAATTCAAAATTGATTGTTACTCCCGACCCTGCTAAAGTACACAATTCCCTATCTTCGTCTGCAATACTGCAGCGTTCAATTTGGTCTTTGGTCACAGCGGTCACGCGTTGGTGTTATTTAGCTTTCAGATGTATTTTATTATCTATTCTCTATACAGGTCTGAGGAAAAAAAGGTACTCTCATACCTGAACTCTACACTCTGTTACTAGTTGAAATTGGCTGAAAAAATAAGTTCTTACTTATCCCGGTTGACCCAAATGTAAGTTTCAAAATGACAGAAGGCTAATTACATATTCTCATAAAAAAAACAGAAAACTTTTAAAACATGTTTAAGGGGTTATTAATTTTTAAACTATACGAAATTTGCATATAGTATGTTGTGAGTTCAGACATATGGCCAGGTATTATTTTCATAAGTTTCTTGAGTACTTATTTGGCCGCTTCCACATCTTTTTCGCCACTCACTACCTTGCTAAACCACACACTGTAATCATTCCTCAACTGGGGAATTAGCCAACGCATGAAGGGACTTTGAGTTCAAACAGTGTGATGCAGTGTTTTGTGGACAGAAACAAAGGAGTGAAACAATCGCAGAAATATGCCGGGTTTGTCGTGGGACAAGGTTCTGGAATTGGTGATGCGTTCTTTTATCTGGTCTCAGCGTGCACAATGGGAAGCGTACGTTATATTTCAGGAGGAGAAGGGAATCATGCCTGGGAGGAGGAAGAGGAGGGTAGATGAATGCACGCTGTCGGCCCATTAATCAAGCTCTTTGGATCACCGCCAGCTGCTGTGATACGGCGTTGATAGCTGCTTCAAACCCTATCCCCCCGGGGAATTTCGCAATAAACAACAAACGTAGAATGATTCGTGGATGGAATATTCTGAAGAAGCGACTACGAAGGAATGCACGGGGGTTGTGGTTTCGGTTGATGCACGACCGTCCCGGTAGGAGTTATGTTAGCATTCATGCTTAGTTCTCATGTTACTCATCAGAATCGCGTTAGAGAGATTACGAAAGCGATTCCAGGTCCGCCCTCCTGATTACAGTTTAACATTTTAAAATTGTTCTTTGCGAATGCTCTAGGAGATTCACAGTACAGGCATAGTCTATTCCCTCTTCCCAATTCCTGTCTCCCTGAGTCTAATAGCCAGGTCTCTGATGACTTCGTTTCTGACGAGACTTAGTCCGTAGTGGCCACCTGGGTTAACGTATTCTGCGTGTTCGACGCCTAGAAGCAAGGAAGTGATACGGATGACAGCGCGCGTATCACGCCTATACCTAGCCTCTAGGCGCAAGTCAGTGAACTGCGATAAATAATCTCTATGAGACTTTCACTTGTGACTCTATTAATTTACGAAGTAATATTTAATATATGAGGTGCATTTACACACCTTGACATTTTTAAAGATCCTGTGGCTAGGCTTCATGTCTAAAAAGGACCATTATCTCACCAGTTTCCGCAATTTTCGGCCGTCAGAAAATTCCTTCGATGCGTTACGAGGACATGTAATGGGGGTATACACGTTTAACGATCTTCAAATGCTGTTCCTTAGCAGATGTGACTTAATCTCGCTGAGTAATTTTCGAATAATGTTGTAACGACTTAAGCTCTGCACGTTGCTAGACGGCCATCTTAAGCTCTGAGTGAGTTTACTTTTCTAGGTCAAAAGCTCAAAGACGGTACCGTGGCAGCAAGTTATTCTTTAGCTGGTAATTAGAAAGTTTTTCCTGAATAAGGAATGAAACGCCACTTAGGTAAACATTATTTTCTCCCCTTCATACCCAACTGAAGAAGAAGGGAGTCAACTTTCACGATGTGAGTCAATAATACCCACATGGCAACTAGAAACAGTCTTGTGAAAACCGCTAATCATCCGAAGTCCCAAGTGACTAGTAAAAATAATGCATGTCGCAGTATTTCTTCCACTGACACACAAGTGAGAAATATAATCCAGTTATTTATTATGCATTTTACACTTCCCCTCATGCAGCTCGAAAACTGTGGTAGAGAAGCTTGAGATACAGGGCTCTGTATTAAGAGGGCGTGGTATAATTCAACGCTAAAAGCATTAATATTTAACTGTAGGTTTCTTGAATCCAATTTGAGAAAATTAAACAATAGCAATCCTAGACAATAGTTTTAGCCAACGTTTTAAACAAAATTGTTTCCAGTGTTAGGAACCTCTAAGGCACTATCTCTGACGCCGGGACCTCGTGCATTTAACTGCGGCGCAAGATAACACGCGTAACTAATTAGTTATTTTGGATAAGTATTTACTTATAAAGTTGGCAAATACCATTATTTAGGATTGTCATTGAGTATTTTATCCATATTGGCTTCGAAAAAAGCGTAGAAATCAATTTATGTTTTCAGCGTTTATTTATCTACCGCGCACTCTTAATGAACCATCCTAACATTTTCCTGGAGGGATCTCGGAAAAACTTGGAAAACCAAAATCAGTATGGCAAGTATGGGAATCAAACCCAGATCCTACCGCGTATTATACCAGTGCTCTGCCTTATAATGCGGAATGCAAGCAATATTTCCGTGTCTTTGTTATTAACGCTTGTGGTATCCCTCACACAATTAATTTCAAAACAGCTCAACCGTTTCACGAACATTATGTTAGATTACCACTGTTTCAGCTATTTCCCTTTTTTAACTTAAAAGCGAGTACAGCACATAAAATACGCATCTATTTTCTTCTAGAAATGTATAAATTTTGCTCGCGTAGACCAGAGCGGACCTGAGAATATTTAATATTATTATATTCACTGCAATCCTCACCATCACGTACATATTTACGTTGTTACAGAAGGGCTGTAGTTGCAATGCATGCTGCAAACACTGACAACCTATCAATTCAGTTGGCAGCGTCTCAAATAGCGAAATTTACTTGCTGGTGCTAGGTTAAATATTCCTCATTTTCGTTTAATTTTTTAGGCATTAAATTTGGAAATCTTAATAAACAAATTTTGTATATGAAGAGATTAAAGACTAGATAATTATTTCTCTCTCGTAAGGTAACATATTATTGTGAATTAATTGCACTTCAGTGGAACTCTGTTACTCGGTTATAATTCATTCTGGCCATAATTCATAGCAGTGCAAAGTTTTTTCATAGAGAAAATGATCGGCGAGTGAAACAGTCAGAAACTACTGAAAATTCACTTGTTTGGCAGTTGCTTCACCAAACTGCATTAGTCCCTACCGTCATCCGAAAACATTAGTCCCTACACATTCCGAAACTAAAAATACATTAACTTAAATATAATCGCAAATGATTAATGTCGTTAATAGGCCTAATACAAATCGGTTATATATTTATATGTCTACCCGGTATCCGGGGCCCAGTTTTTGGAACTGTCGAAAAGATTTCGCTAGAGGAATTATGTCATTCCGGCATCGGAATAAAACAAAACTATTTTTGAACACTCGATAGCGAAATTATTACTGGAATCTTGACCCGAAGTATCGAAATAAATCCGCCTGCCGAGTAGATGGCTGAATGTCATTTCCGATGGAGGTATTGGTCTTGTTTAGTGCTTCGTGGTTGTTGAAACAAGGAAATGGATGCTTCGTTGTGGTTTCATATCAAATCATTTATTCATGAGCTAGAGTACAGTGATTGTGCGTCGAAAACAGTATGAATTGTTGGGAAATTCGTAAAAGGAAAGATAAACTAATTATAATATTAAACATTATTTTTCGGAAGGTTTCATATGGTAAAATCGACACGTGGAAGGTGCTATAAAATGTAAAAGGTTAGACTTTAAATTTTTATGATGTTTTCTAGTATTGTTTCTTAACTGCAAATATAGAATTTAAGAAAACGTCGTCCTCTGGAACCATATGTTACGTGATCGGAAAATCCAAGCTAGAATTGTACTCTTGTGACAAATTAAAAGCTAGAGCGATATAATTATAAAATCTACAATTTAATTTGTACGTATAAAGTATCGATATTATATTTTTGCAAAGTAAAAAATATTATTATTTTACTATGCATCTCACTTCAGTTTTTAAATATCAGCAACGCATTCTGCACTTTATGCGTAGCTATAACTTAAATTAAATATTAAATATTCAAATACCACGTCACCATATTTGTTTAAACATTAAAATTTTTGAGTTAATCACACTACCCACTGATTAGCTGCTCAGTAGTGACGTCACACAAAATGCAGTGATGCTACATCTTACTAACGGAAACGAATTCTCTTCGCTCGATAGCAACTATGGTCGTTTCAAAAGTAGGTTTTTTAAAATTCCGTTTCTCGTTATCGTGTCGAACATTCCTGTAACGAAATTATTCCGAAAGTTTTAAAAATTGGGCCCCTGGTCAGTCAGAATGTGCGAGCGTACTGTGTAGCCCCTCACAACAACCTCGCTATCCGGCATCATGGTCGGTCAGTAAGTGCTACAGTACAGTATCGTACAATTATGAGTAGCTCGTCACTTGAGGATATTACGTTGCTGGCTTCATTATGTAATTTTAAAAATTAACTTTTTCTTGTGATATTCATCACCTGTTTGCTTATCTCAGGAAATATAACATTACATTTTTCTAGAATTTTCACATGTGCGAAGAAATTTTTGAAGAATTTTTGGCACTTTTACAGCCACATTACAGGATGTCCAAAAACCGCCGTGTAATATGCCCGCCACGAGCGAATATACTGGGCTTAAATTAGGGACGTAAATGTTAGTGGCTAATGCGCACAGCATAGCACAGAGATAGTCCCCTCCTGTACCGTATACCTCCAGGTAATATTTTATGTATGTTACACTGAGTAAACGTAAAATAATGTTTGCACATGTTGGGATTTGAACCTGCGCTCGTAATAAGATAAGACAGTAAAAATAAGGTATCTGCGTACTGCTAGAGGTGAGTTACTTCGTGATATATTGCAACATTGTGCATGTAAATTGTCAGTATATAAACTTTTTAGTGGCGTAACCAGAATTTGTGTACGGGAAGGGGACGTGGTTATCTGTGAATATTATGAAGTAACACCTGCCACTTCCTAAAAAAAAGGATGTCCAGAGGTTCTCCACCACGGAATATTTGGATTTCTAGTTGTAAAATAGTGTAGTTTTAGTAGTTTTTGTGACAAAATCATTGGACATTCTACTGGTAAAAATACTATCAATTTCGTTATAAACTTCAAACATCCCCCCCCCCCGCCTTTTACCTTACGAACCACCATTGCTATACCACTGCAACTTTTTGCCACAAACATTTTCGTTTCTAATTCAACCCAGGATTCGTGTAGTGTTCTTAATATGCGGCCGTTTCTGGACAGCCCGTGTTTTTTTTTATAGGCGGTAACCTCAAAGTAACTTGTCTCAATACCAACAAAATCAGTAAATAAGGCGCATTCAAATCAAACACAAATTCGTAACGAAGTTACGAAGTCGAAACCGTTTAAACGCAATTGCAACTTGTTCAGGTGTTTTCAGTAGACAATTTGTCAATGCAGAAGGTGAAAACGCAAAATGAAAACAAAACAAATTAATTTTACGTAGAGTACCAACCAAAAACTTTCGGCCACCCGTACATAAGGTAGGCATACACCCGCCACGAATTGATAATGTTGGTTGGAGCGACTTTGGGAATTTTTTTCTGAATGTAATCGCCATAAGCTTAACCTCTGTTCAAATAAGTTTTTGTAATTTTTTTTTCTTACAAACGATGAATTTATTAATATATTGCAAAACTAAAAATCACTATATTTTGCACTATACAACAGCTGATAAAACAAAAACTACTTCAGGTATGTTAATGTCTTTTGTTTGTGAAGTAAACGTTTATGAACGTAAAATACTATGAAACAATTAGAGTAAATAAAAGTTAATACACCCTCCTTTAGCCACAGAGAGGATTTTAAAATACAGAGAAAACTGTATAAATATTTCACTAATTTGTTTTGTATTGACTGAGCCGCTGTGAGTTTGCCGCTTAGACTTGCTAATGGATGTGTTTGGCAAGAAGTAGCAGTAGCAATAGCATTTATACCGCGTGCCTAAAACATGATTCCACCCAGATGTGAAAAGTAGGTTTCTGAGTGTTTTTCCCATGTTTTTATTATTCACAAAAAGGCCAAAAAAAAGTTCCAAATAATGTTTCCCCGCTGTGAATCCTGCATAGTAGATTACGTTCATAAATTTTATGCTACGCAAACAAAAGACATTAACTTATCTGAAGTAGTTTTTGTTTTATTATTTTTGTATACTGCACAATGTAGTGATTTTTTAGTTTTGCAATATGTGCACAAATGCATAGTTGGTAATCAAAAAAGTTACAAAAAGTTTATTTGAACAAAAATGAATTTTATGGCGATTACAATCAGGAAAAAATTTCAAAAAGTCGCTCCAACCAATATTACGAATCCGCTTATATGTAGGTATGGGTGGCTCTATGGTTTTGGTTGGTACTGTACTCTTGCAATTTCATCGTGAATTTTTTCTAAAAATGCTTAGCTATCAGCTGTGCATTCAAATATTTGCTTCTTGCGTGATTGCTTAGTTTATACACCCGGCCTTAGTGAAATATTAATTATATATGCGGCTCCACATTGCCGAAACTTAGCCACTAATTTTCCACAATCTATTTATTATATATCAACAACAGCCAAGTGACACAAAAGGCATACTTAACAATAATGCCAAAGTTGACCCAAAACGATGACCGCTCTGCTTCTGAAGCCAGGTCTGCCACTTGCCAGTTTGTCATTGTCAGTATCGGCCGATAACACCCGAATCCAGGTAACGAGAATTGCCGAAGGTGTCTGGTATCTGCGCGTCGCTACTCTTATCCCCGCACACTTGCGCGAAGCGACGATAGGTGGTGCGGTTTTGCCGGCTGCTTGCCCCGAAGACTGTCCCCGCGGCCTCTTCGCCTAAGTGTGCGGGGATCCGTTTACTTGCATGTAACTGAACCAGGGGCAAACGTCACTGCGGTCCACCGCAAGTGTGCGGGCACCCTAGGGCGCGGTCTACCACAATTTTCATCACCATTTTTTTTTATTCTTTATTTGTACCAGATTTTTTTTTTTTTTTTTTGTTATTTTAAGCACAAAATGTAACTAAATTTGGCTCTGATGAAATATTTTTGTCACTCATATTTTTAGCGTAATGGCTTGTTGAAGCCATATTTTGCATGTTTCCGTTTTAACGACTACACTAACACAAACTGATATACCAAACTAAAAAAAATCACAGCGAATAAATACGTTGCAGGCTACAATGTCATGCTCATAAAAATAAAGAATTAAAATTATTTATATTAAAAAAAATTATTGAATTTCTTAAAATTTATTTTAAGTTTCAACATTTTTAAAAAAATACAAATAATATTTATTCTTTATTTTTATGAGCATGACATTGCAGTCTGCAATGTCTTTATCGACTGTGATTTTTTTTTTTTAGTTTGGTATATCAGTTGGTTTTAGTGTAGTCTTTAAAACGGAAACATGCAAAATATGACTTTAACAAGCCAATACGCGAAAACTATGAGATATATTAAAATATCATTAGAGCCCAATTTAGTCACATTTTGTACCCTAAATAAGAAAAAAATATCTGGTACAAATAAACAATAAAAAAATGGTGATGAAAATTGCGGTATACCACGCCCTTAAGGGCGTTCAAGTGGTGAAAAATCATAATTTTATATTTGTATGAAAAAGTGTTAGTTTTGTAGACATTACTTAAGAGTACATTTACCTCTAACGAAAAAAAAATTAGCTCAGCCAATTTTCTCGTAATGGCACTTCAAAGTCAAAATTTGCATATTTTTACTTCATACAGAACTTGAAAACCAGTAAATATATTAAAATGGAAAAAATTACACCAAAACTACACGTTACTATCTACGGCTTGAAGCAAATAAAATCCCATTATAAGATATTTTTGTGTTTAAAATAAATTTCTAGAAGTAACAAAAAAAATTGCAAAGTTTTAAATGTTTTATTTAACTTAAAATTGTTTTGTATTGGGTTTTATATGCAACAAGCCATAGACAGTGACACGTAGTTTTGAAGTGATTTTTTTTTTCATTTAATTATGTTAACTGGTTTTCAAGTTTTGTATGAAGTAAAAATATGTAAATTTTGACTTTGAAGTGCCATTACGGGAATACTGGCTGAGCTAATTATTTTTTTTTTTCGTTAGAAGTATGTGTTCTCTCAAGTAGTGTGTACAAAACTAATACTTATACAAATATAAAATTGTAATTTTTCACCACTTGGACCACCTTTAGAGTACTGTGTACGGGTTTGAAATTTCCGTGTTTGACGCGCGGGAACAGCTAAGCGATAAGAGCCAGAGTACCACTCTCGACTATAGGCACATGGTCTCTATTCGCAGCGCGCTAAACTGGCGTGAAATGTTTTCCTAGAACTCTTTTTTCCTGTGGCGACCCTAAAATTTTATTTTTGCATAGTATGAAGTAAACCTCATTTTGCAATTTACGGATTCAGATCGTAATTTCAGAGTAAGGCTTCAGCCACACGAGCGTTTTTTGCAGCTATGTTGAGAGCGACAAATAAAGCTCGCGTCAAAAGTCGCAGCGCATGCCCAGACACGAGCTTCAAATGTTGCAGCCAGTTGGTTGCAGTGCGCCAACAATGGATGTTGCGGAAGAAGCTGCAGTTGTAGTAGTATTCGTACACCGACGTCGAAAACGCCGAAAGAAATTGTAGGTGCACCCTTTAATTAGTGAACGTTCAATAATGGGGAAGTATAAACTACTGCATGAAAAACTGAAGCAGTATACCCCAACAAATTTCACGAGTATTACCGTATGTCAGTGAGTTCATTTCTTTATCTGTTGTCAGATTTGACTGTGAGTGGATTATTAGCAAAACAGGACACTGTTATGCGGGACTGTGCAGGCGTGGAAGAAAAACTAGCAGTAACACTAAGGTAAGTTTAATGTAGTGGTACACTGAAAAAAAGAGTATAGTTGCAGGTACCACACTTGTGTTAAAATAGGGACAACAAAACAGTTTGGTTGTTGGTACTACTCTGGACAGTTCCTTCAGCAATCTGTTTTGTAGAAGTTACCATATTTTGTGTAAATGCAACAAAACACTTTGTTCCTTCTCCAGAACATATTATTGAAGGAACTGTCCAGAGTAGTACCAACAACCAAACTGTTTTGTTGTCCCTATTTTAACAATAGTATGGTACCTACAACTATAATATTGTTTCCGTGTAATACAGTGTTATATGACATCAAATTAAAGGTAAAAAGCAACAAATCGTTGCGCATCATGGCAACTTAAACATTGACATTATAGACTCTTCCCACTCATGTGATGCCACAGACGCCGGCGACTGTAATGTTACATCTTGGGGTGGAAACGGGACTGGTGGAGTATTGTAAGTCGTTGGTATGTGTGGATAGAAACCCAGAGTTGGTGGATTGGAGTAGGATTTCATGACTTCCAGCATCCTAATCTGCATGTCCAATTTATGCTCAGATTTACTGGATTTCATGGTTCTTCAGTAGTATTTCTTGACATCTTGTTACTCTGAAGAACATCTATGAGTTCCCGCGCAAAAAAATCGCCAACTCTTTTGCGTTGGCGGCGAAAATTTGTCGGCTTGCTGATTGTAGGCTCAGTCACGTGACCATCCCTTTGCTCGTCCTCCGTCCTATGTCCTGATTCACCCATATCAGGATAGGGATGAGACTCTCCTTCATCCATAGTGCCGGAGGTCCTGAAATATATGTTAACAAAACTATCATTTTATATATATATATATATATATATATATATATATATATATATATATATATGTGTGTGTGTGTGTGTGTGTGTATTAAAAGATTGTCATGTACGCCTACATGATAATAGGAAATAACCATTGGACAGTTCACAAAAGTAGTAAAATTTCGAGCTATTTTTTAATGTTTTATCAGGGAGTTATTGTAAATACTTTAACATTAACTATTGTTGCTTTACAATGTGAGCGGTTAAAAAGGAATTAGCAAATGCAGTTCCTTTACTGCACAATAGATCCGATTATGTTTAAAGACATCTACATTAATTTGCAAACAGTTAAACAACCTTCTGCTGTGGAATTGCAGGCAAACCATCACGAATTACGAATTAGAAACACATTTTAGTTGTAGTAGAGTTATCTACTAACACGTAGCATTTCACAACAGAATACATTATTTTTTTAATTGTTTCTCAGATGTTTCACGAAGTTGTTCACAGGGCCGTTCACTGTTAAGTATTACAATTTTTTTTTTCATATTTGTGCAAGAGAGACGAAAGCTTAAAAAAATCAAAGATAGTATAATATTTTCTATTTTTCTACAAACAAAACACTCGCTTCTTAAAAAATACGAAAATTTTCCTTAAATTTCCTTAAATAACAAGCACGAGAGAGACCGTACCTGACACAAACACATCTGATAAAAATTGTTATTTAACCTGTGCATGCACATGCTTCATGTGTATAAACGATTTTTTCATGCAGTGGTAGAACATGTACACTATGTAAGCAACTGAAGTGCAGGCATGACTGTCAATATATCTTAACATTGCGTGTAGTGTGTGTATAAGTGGCCGAAACCACCGACATCACACATAATGTTATACAACGTGCAAATGTATTGTACACGTACGGTTTGGTTGGAGGGTGCGTGTGAGGAAGCTCTATGCTTGTAATACACGTATGGCTTACACTGTAAAAAAATTTTTGTACTTTTACAAAGAAAAGCCTTGGAAACCCAGTTGCCAAAGAAATTCCTTGTAAAACTACAATGGTTATCCTTGTATTTAAATACAAAGTATACGTTTGTAAAATTACAAGGACTAGCCTTGTAGCTGTACTTTCAATAAGAAAAAAAATTAAATTTAAATATTCATTGTACGTCATAAATACCACAGAACTTATTTATAAATTAACTTTTGAATAAAGGACGTAAACAAGAGATTATTTTGAGAAAATAAAAAAAAAATCTCCGGACGTGAAAGTTTCGAACCACTAACCCCACGCTTAGAATTCACGTATCTTACCCCTAGACCACCGGAACTTACATACTGGTAAGCTATATTTATTTTTATGCGTTCAATGTAAAGTTCAGTAATAATGCTACCTTTTTAAGTACCCAATTAATATAATCATTCACTTTGTTCCAGAAAATACTTTTCATAGGTTGCGATCTTTGCATAAGTAATTTCCGGCGAACTTACGTTTTTTGTAGGCTACACATTTTTTTCTAAGATTTTTTTTGTAGCAAACACAATCCTTTAAACGTTATAAACTAATTATTTTACAAGGAATTTTTTCAATACATACAAAATATTGTACAACTACGAAGAAGTGCTTGTCATATTTTACAAAATAATTTACAATGCAGGAACTGTTGGTATAGGTACAAGGAATTCCTTTGTAGTATTACAAAGTTTACCCTTGTAACTTCATGAACTAATGATTTTACAAGGATATTCTTTGTACTTTTACAAGGACTTGTAAAAGTACAAAGCATACCCTTGTAAATTTTACAAAAATTTTTTAGAGTGTACATTTTGTGGCACCACTGCCACTGCGACCTTCCTGGTTCCTCAAGGCTCTTGGAAATTAGTCCTTCAATGGTTTCCATCGTATTTGTATCCCTTTTCCTGTAAGCATATTATATGTAGATATCAAACAACACTTCACTACGAAGACTGCATATAAGTTGGAAACAGTAATACAGGAGAGCAATTGCAAACTCACGCACACTACAAATCCATTTAGTTATAAGTTTATAAGTTTACTGTGACTCGTTGTTAAATCCAAACTCGGATACATTGTTCAATAATCCCTTCTTGTGTTGCAGTACAAAGTGTCTAATGAAGGAAATCCCCCAGTTAAATTAAATGGAGATATTCTTTGTCACACAATGGTCCGGCAGAATTAGATTACTGTACAATAGTGTAGTCCTACACAAATATTACGTAAAGCAACAAATTGCCTGATAGTGGTTTCTGTAATCGTACTACTAAGTATATTGTTACAAAACTGTACATTGCATTTTGTTTCAGATATCTTTCTAGAGGTTGCTCAGTCCGTTCGCTCCACTTAGAGCCCTTACGCACTGTCGACTGGTTGCCGGCAACCGAGTTGCTGGCGACCAGAAACCAGCATACCAAATGTAAGCGACCGAGGACCAAAGTACGGAACATTGTTTCTCTATCAGTGCTTGAAAATGGACGTAGAGGAAATCGTTGCTGTAGCTGTGTTTATCGAAAAGATGAAGAAGCGAAATAAGTACAGAAAGTCATATTGGGTGCATCCACTACTGCAAGAACGTCGCAGTAAGGGAATGTTTAATGTATTTTACAGAGATCTGAGGAAATATGAGGACAAATTTTTCAATTACGTGAGAATGTCTGTGACGTCGTTTGATGAGATGCTGAATGTGCTCAGACCGTTTATTGCAGGCCAGGATACA
>PNEQ01048123.1:0-21189 GCA_003012365.1 Medauroidea extradentata
CCTGTTTTCAAAGCGAATAATATATTGCCAGCGCCATGTATTTATATCTATAATTCTCTCATTTTCGTTTGGAAACATAAACCAGAGTCTTTTACTATGAATTCTCAAATACATAACTATAACACAAGGCAAAAGGACAATGTTCATTTTAAACATACAAACTTTTCTAGTTCTTTCAATATTGTCCTCCACAAAGGGGTAATATTATTCAACAAGTTGCCCAAAGAAATAGAAATAAATTCATTGAAAATATTTAAAAAGGCTGTTTTTAAACTTTTAATTGATAAGTGTTATTATTCTATCGATGAATTTATCAATGACAGCACTGATAATAGAGCTTCCTGCTTTTGATATTAATGTGTTATAATTGTTTTGTTCAAAAAATTAACAAAAGTTTTATGTGTTACGTTTGCAAGCTTTTTAGATGTATTTTATTATGCAACAGTCTTTATTGTACAATATGTGTATTGTTATTGCAAAATTTTGACATGTCCTATATCATAATTGCTGTATGATCAAATTGGACGAAAATAAATTGAATTGAATTGAAAACAATCGTGTAAATGTTCCCATTACTAGACAGCTTATTAATTCTGCTGTTAATGCCCACAAGAGTTAAAAACTTTACCTGGAGGAGAAGAAAAAAGAAGAGACTGAGAAAATAAAGGTTGAAGAGGATAAGAAGAAAAGTGAAGCAGATGAAGAATCCAAAAAAGAAGTTAATAGAATGAAGCAGAATGTTGAGGAATTAAAGAAAAAAATTTGAAGGCAATGAATTGTATGTAATGAAAAAGAATATTTGGGGAAAAAATGCACGAAAAAGGTAATAGTAGGCCAAAAAAAAAAGCTTTATCGAAGACTCCTGTTGAAAGTAGTCTGGCACAAGCGATGTACCAAGGAGCACATTTGGTAAAAAATGAACAAGATCTCTTCAAGAGAGTGTCTAGTTCTAGTTTACAAAATGAACTCGACAGAAAAACAAACAAGCTCCTTACAAATATTTAAAGAACTTTCACAGTCATATGGCACATATTTTACTGTGCAAGTTGAGTGAAAATGTTAATGTTTGTTAACTAGCTTGATTATGTTTCTTCCATGAACTTGATAAGTAACCTGTGCATCACTTTTTATTAATCATATTTGTTTGAACTGTCAATGTTGTCAATGTTTCAGTACTTCATCTGTTGTTTTACAAAGTTATTTCTTATTTTAGTTAGCTACTAAAATTTTTTTTTTAATTCAGGTCTGGTGTATATTTATTGAACATATAGTTGGTGTATGCTTGGAATAATGCATACTTATATTGATTTTCTGTTATATTATGAATGTCTTAGGATTTGAGCATAAGTCACTATTTTAGTCACTTTATTTTTCATTTGTGGTCACTAAATCATCTTTTTTGAGGAAAAATTCAGCTCCTGGCCCTGCACTAAACTTGAAGTGAAGGTTTTGAAAAACAAGTATATTATTGATGGCACCGTCACCAATGGTTGTGCTCAGGGGAAATCTGTCTTCGCACCACGTAAACTGCGCATTTCATTAGATTACCCTCTTGTATTTAGGAGTCTGTAATTACCCCACGTCAATTTTTTTGTGACTATAAATAAGGCCCATGCGAAGTCGCTGTTGGTGGGAGGGACATACTTAATACCGCTTTTCGCATGGACAGCTATAGCTACTTATACTGCTGCAGAGTTGACTCGACTAACAGCTTTGTCTTTCTATCACTTGACTGAACTACCTAACTGGTGTAAAAACAGATTTTTAAATTAAAGCAAATATTTCCTGCTATGAGTAATACACGCAAGCAAAGCTGCAGGTGCACTGCTAGTTATGTAAAATGTCTTTGAAGCATAACTGTACTAGTTTACTCTAGGTGGAAAGAGAACGGTTATTCAAATGAACTATAATTTGTGCACATGTGCGAAGAACTATTCAACAATATTATGCATAAGGAAACTATCTTATTGCTGGACTGAATTTTTTTAAAAAATTAAGGTTAAAATTATTGGTGATTAAAATGCTCAGATAAATTCCTACTATTTAGCAGTGGGTTTTCTTGTGTGTTTTGCACACACAAGAAGTAAACATTTGTTATGATGTTAGTTACATCACTGCATAGATGACGTCTGTTACTGATTTGTAAAAACTGAATGTGAGTATTCGAGTTTGGATATGTATTTCTGCGCTGGGTGAGAAAAGTGACTGCTGTAGGTACGAAAGTTGATCTTATCTGCTTTAAAATAGGTTTGACAGGAAGCGAACGGGAAAGAATATGTGAAACGGAAGGAAGGGAACATGGATGTCGGTTTCAGTTGTGCTCTCCTCAGTGCATGCGGGCTGCGTCATCGTCCACACATCTTTCTCAGCATTGAATGGCGAGAAATCTCTAGGTACGCAAAGCCTGTAAGCATTTAAGCGTGGCTCATTAATACAAACATTATTTAAGAAATAACTATTGCAGCAATCTGTTTTACAGTAATAAAAGCTTATAGAAAAACAAATTTAATAGAAACCACATCAGATTAAAGCTCTTAAAACTAAGATATGTTTAGATGTAATTTTTTTTAAACCAATTATGTTCTACATTAAATTTGTAAATTTTTTTTTTTGGCAAAGTAAAACTCCATACAGCCAATAGTTTCCAAGAGAAATTGCAGGTTCTAAAATAGCAGTAAATGTATAAAAACATAAATACTAATTCCAGCCTTTATAAAAATATTATGCAGGAATAAAAAGGTTCATTTCGTTCTTTGCATTTCTTGTTGAAATGTTTTGATAGTTTATAGTTTTCAAAATATTGACTTTCTGAAGGGGTTGACACATCCTTCCGCCGTTCTTAAACGTGTCTACTTCCCTCTTCAGTGAAGTTCCTTCCCTCCCCGATCCTTCCCACCAGCATGGGAAGTTAAAATCTGATGTCTGAAATGCATGTAACTAATTGCAATTAGGAAATCAGACTTGGCACTTGGTACTTTGATTATTTTTGACATAGAGTCCCTGACTATTAGGTAACTATAGGGACATTTTGAGAAAATTCTGAAAGTTGTTTCAAAGCTAAGGGTGATTAACTTCAACTTGCAAATAACTGAGTGAAATCTTTGTGGTCTAGTGTTTTTTTATTATTATTTTTTTAAACTCCTGGCTTACTGCTATATGTCATTTTTCATAGCTGTAGTCTAGACAATTTTAGTCTGAACTAATAATTCCTGTTGTGACTCAAACATTACTACTTTTGCACAAATGAAAAACCACTGTGTAGAAGTTCATAGCTCTTTACTGCAGCTGCTACAACATGACACTCATCACTGACTACAGTCTCTCTATACCTGCTGTCCAGCAGTCCCCCTCCTCCCAGAGGGGTTGGGGGTGCCGAACCGGTTAGCAACCTCGCTTCTGGACGAGGCTAAACAAGCCTGTATAGTCAGGCTCGCAAAAATGTTTCTTCCCTACACTGTCCCAACACTGTGACAAATCGCGCAATACTAAACATTCTCCGCCCCTTTGAAACACTTGTTTCAAACATTATAAGAAAAAATCAAATCATTTACAGGGTACCAAAAAATAATAAATCCATGAATAGAAGATCATCAGTAATGATCAGCAGTGACACTATTCAACAGGTAATATGACAAGTTCATGAACAGGTCTTTTTAGTACACCTGTGGAGGTCTTCACATTAACCACTCTGACCAAGCCTTCATCACCAGGAAAGGTTTCTGTGACAACTGCAAGTCTCCATTCTAGTGGGGGTAAGTTCTCTTCTTTCACCAAGACCACCATCTCTGGGTTGATGTTTGATGAGTGTTCCTTCCATTTGTTTCTTTGTTGTACTGAGTTCAGGTAGTCTTTTGACAACCGGGTCTATATCTGCTGAGTTGTACGTTAAACTTGCTGCCACCTGGACAGCAGTTTCATCGACACATCAGACAAATCAGGCTTAGGAAAGGACATGAGTGTGCCATCAATTATAAAATGCCCAGGACTGAGGTAGCTAGGAATGATTAGGGTCATCTGATAAGACTGTCAATGGTCTAGAGTTCAGGCATGCCTCTATCTGACAAAGTTATGTGGTCAATTCTTCGAAGGTGAAAAGGTATTTTCCTGCCACCCTGTGCAGATGATGCTTCAGAGACCGCACACAAGCCTCCCATAAACCACCGAAATGGGGAGCACTAGGTGGTATAAAATGCCATGTGATATTATCCGAAGCTGAAAATGTATTTAATGCTTGGCTGAAGTCTTCACTATGGAAGAGTCGTTTGAGCTGTTGTAGTTCCTTGTTGGCACCAACGAAGTTAGTTGCATTGTCGCTGTACATATTTAGAACATGACCGCGACGGGCTATAAATAGTCGTAATGCTGCTATAAAGGCATAAGAAGTGAGGGAGCTGACCAATTCTAGGTGTATTGCCTTTGTGGCCAAACAGACAAAAACAGCTATATAACATTTCACTGTCATTTTGCTTCTTGTCCCACCAGTCTTCAATAACAAAGGTCCGGCATAGTCAGTACCGGTATTGAGAAATGCACGTGCTGGTCGAACCCTCGCTGCAGGTAGGTCACCCATTAGCTGTTGTGTAGTTATTCCTCGAAGCCTTACACATGTAACACATTTGTGAACCACTGCACGCACATTTTGTCGGGTTTTTGGTATCCAGAATTCTTGGCGCAGTGATGATATCAGCAACTGTGGTCCAGCATGCAGAAGACGTGTGTGTTCAGCTATAATTATGATTGTTGTAAGGTGGTGCTTGGGTGGTAAAATGAGTTGATGTTTGTTGGCATGGCTTAACTCAGAATGTTTTAGAAGTACGCCTACATGCAAGCATTCACTTGAATCCTTAAATATGTTCAAGTCCTTTAATTGGCTTTTCGAACTTACTGTTTTGTTATCCTGAATATCTTTAATTTCTTGTGGGAAAGCCTCATTTTTTACAGCCCACACATAGGTTTGAAATGCCATGCGACTGTCAGCGGTCCTGTCAACTTGATCGATGGATGTCTTGTATTGTAAATGAATCTCTTGATGTAAGCTGTGACTCTTTTTTGATGGGAAAGTGAAGAATGTCGCTTCAACATGATTTGGAAATCATTTATGGCAGATTGCTGGGCTACTGCAGACATTACTGGAATTCGCTTCTCTGGAAGTTGTTCTTCTTGCACTTGAGTTACAGTACCAGGCAATTCTTCTGCTTGATATTTAAGCCATGTTGGACCATGCCACCAAAGCTGTGAGCTGCTCAGTTTTCTTGGGTCAACCCCCTTTGGAGATTAAATCGCCTGGATACTCTTGTGATTGTACATGTCTCCACTGACTACCTTCTGTCACCTGCTGAATGTGGGTGACTCTGTTTGGGACAAACGTTTTCCACCTTGTGGCCTCAGAGGTTACCCAGGAAAGAACAATTGTTGAGTCTGTCCATAATGTGGTGCTGGAAATTTGCAGTCTTAGGATAGGTAGTGTTTTGTTTAACAAATCTGCAAGAAGTACTGCTGCACATAATTAAAAGCGCGGCAGACTGATTTGTTTGACTGGTACGACCCTTGATTTTGAACATAGCAACATAACTGAAACATCATTCTGGTCAGAGACTCAGCGTATATAAATACAGGCACCATATGCCCTTTCGCTGGCATCTGAAAATCCATGAAGGTGAATCTCATGATTTTTACCCTTGACTAGTACATGCCTTCCAACCTCAATATCCTTGACTGCTGGTAATGTGTTGTAGAGCCTTTGCCACTTGGATAACAACTCCACTGGGAGGGTTTCATCCCAACCCAGCTTATGGGACCAGAGTTGCAAAAATATTTTGTAACATATAGTCACTGGTCCCAAGGGATCGAATATGGATGCAACCATGGATGACACTTTACGTTTTGTGCTGACTGTCCGACTGTGATCTTTAACTTCACCGTGTGATAATGTTCCCTTTTTGTATGCTATGTGAAATGTGTCTGTGGAAGGTTGCCATAGCAAACCAAGTGCCCTCACTTCATCAGAACCTTCAAAAAATGTGTTAACTGCCTTTCTCTATCTTCATGAAGAATACCTTCTAACATGACTGGATGATTTGAACTAAATTTCCTCAATGAAAATCCTCCAGATTTCAGGAGTTCAATAAACTGTTTTTTTAAATGCAAGGCCTTCTCCACTGTCTCCTCCCCACACAGTGCATCATCAACATAGAAATCTCTTCTTAAAACTTCAGCTGCTTCAGGAAATTGATGAGCCTCGTCTTCAGCAAGCTGTTGTAGACACCTGGTTGCCAGGAAGGGTGCTGATGCTGTCCCATATGTCACTGTGTGGAGCTCATAAATCTTAACTGGATGGTATGTAGAGGTTCTCCACATAATTCTCTGTAAACTAGTGTCAGCTGAATGCACCTTGATCTGTCTATACATTTTCGCAATGTCTGCAGTGAAGACTATAGCATGGGTTCTGAATCGCAAAACTATTGAGAACAAGTCTTGCTGGATGGTTGTACCAACTAGTAAGGTGTCATTTAATGATAATCCCGAAGATGTTTTTGCAGAGGCATCGAATACTACTCTTGTCTTCGTAGTTGAGCTTGAAGTCTTCACCACTGCATGATGTTGTAAGTAGCAAATGTCTTCCTGGTCCCCAGTGATCTTCACTTCAAACATGTGACCTAACGACTCATATTCTTGCATGAACTCATTGTATGCCAAGCGGAGCTCTAGCTGCTTGTGAAGTCGACCTTCTAGTTGGCACAGCCTTCTGAATGCATGTTCATACGAGCTTCCTAGCTGAATTTCCTTTTGTCTGTGTGGTAATCTGACTGTGTACCTGCCACTAGAATCCCTTGTAGTATGGGTTTTGAAGTGCTCCTCACAGTGGTTTTCTTCTTTAGAATATGGCACTTGATCAATCTCCTCAACTTCCCAAAACTGTTGTTATCTCTTGTCAAGTATTAAATCTCTTCTAGAGAGCAAAGACTTCAAGGATGATGAGATTTCCTTAACCTTCGACTTGACACGTCCTGACAGAATGTAGCCCAGTTCCGTTTCCTGAAGTACAGGATAGCAGCCTGGCCTTGTTAGTTTGTCTTTTCTCAAAAGATGGGCAAACAGTTCCGCTCCAATCAGTAAGTCTATTCTTCCAGGTTGATAAAATTCATCGTCGGCTAGCACAATGCTATGAGGAATGTTCCATTCTTTTGTGTCAATTGAAACTGCTGGTACATTGTCAGTTATTTTTTGTAATATTGCACAGTTGATATTTGCCTTGAAATTACTAGTGTTTGAATGAAGTTCAATGTTGACACTGGGTTGTTTGTGCACTAACATCACTGATGCCCTGAATGGGCATTTTATCATTTGACCTTCGAAGGTTCAGTGTTGCAGCCAAGGAATCTGCAATAAAATTACTCTGTGATGCAGAGTCCAGGAGAGCACGACAGGGATGCAATCTTCCCCTGCTGTCTCGTACCTTTACTATTGCTGTTGACAATTGTACTTGTGTGCGATCCTTGATGTTGATGTTGCATCTGTTCTAGTTTTTTCAGTCTCTTGTGTAGTAGTACCATGCCCTTGGTCAGCTGACAAGTTACCTTCATTTGTTGGTAGCTCTTGCAGTTCTCGATGTAATAGTGTGTGGTGTCGTTTGTGGCATTTCCTACAGTTGCTAGGTCGACATCTGGATTGTTCGTGAGATGATCGCAGACAATTGAAACACAAGTTGTGTTGTCTGGCACACTCGTAGCGATGTTCTACGCTAGCTTGGGCGAACAAATTACATCTATGAAGCACATGATTTTCATTACAAAATGGACAATGATCACCACTAGTCGCAACAAAAGTGTTGGCATGTTTGAATGTACTAATTGGCCTTGCCTTAAATTCTGGTGTGGTTGTGTTGGTAGAACTAGTGATTCGCAAACCCTGGCTAGATTGTATGAGCTCTAATGCCTGACATCTTTTTCAAGGAATATTAAGAGGTCTTCTAATGAAGGAAAGTCACAGGAGCAGTTTCATGTTCCCATTTCTTACGAGTAGTGTTGTGGGTATGATTAGGAATATGTGTATGAGAAACATTTCATGCAGGGGAATGTCAATTTTCAAACTTGTTACAGCATTTAAATTCCGTCTGGCATAGCTGACCAGCTGTCGCAGTTGTGGGCCCGACTCCTTCATGACTTTTGGGGGTGCTAGCAATTCTGTTATGTATTTGGCGGCAATGAGCTTAGAATTGTTGTAACGTTGATTCAGTAACTCCCAAGCTACTGACAAGTTGTCATTTGAGATGGGAAAATTCTGCAACAATTCTTGTGCTTCGCCCTTCAGTGACGAGATGAGGCAGTGAAGCTTCTGTACTTCCGGTAGTGATTTACTGTCAGCAATCAAACCCTTAAATGTGTCCCTGAATTGTATCCATGTTGAAAAGTCTCCAGAAAACGTGGGTAGGTTTAATGCTGGGAGTGGCAGAACGCTATAACTCGAAATGAGAGATCGATCATTTGGCTTTCTATTGCTGGATTCAGTTTAAGCAATAGATTTTGACAATGTTTCAAGGCCAGCCTTTACTCGATAAAACATGTTTTCAAATTCAGCTCTGTGTTCGCTGTAATCAGTGTCTCCATCATCCAGTTCTAGCTTTAGCTGAATCTCAAAACGTGACCACAAATCGGGAAGTGTATCCAACCTACATTTTATCTCGCTGATGTTCTGTGAATCTGTTTAATTCAAAACAAAGGTCTACATGCGAGTCAGTGAGCCCATGTATACTGATCGCTGCCGTTTGAGGCGTTTGCTCGTTTCTTCCTCCATGTTACAATAGCGAGACACAGGGTGGCAGGTGGGAAGGATTGAACTTAAAACTAGGAATAGGAAGCCTGTAAATATGTCTGACTCACCCTCTGTCTTCACCGTAGATCCTAGGTGTCGGCATGGGAGGTCTGCGCTGAGGCTGCCCTGTCGCGGGAGAGAGCTAATGTGAATGAACAGTAGCTCGAGCATTCCGTGAACATGATCCTGTTGGCGGCGGTCGCGGGAGCGAGCTAACGCGGATGAACAGTAGCTCGAGCATTCTGTGAACGCGGTTCTCTCACCCCGGAGCTCGGCGAGTGGCTTAGAGCAGGTGGCCATGGCCGGAAGGATGCTTTGCCGAATGACGCGACGCGCGGGCGCGTATTTATGGTACAACTCAACATAAAACATGCGCCATGCATTTATTCATGGAACCGGTAAACACTTATTTGTCGTTCCGATCCGGCCCGGAGGACCAAATGTTGTGACTCAAACATTACTACATTTGCACAAAATGAAAAACCACTGTGTAGAAGTTCATAGCTCTTTACTGCAGCTGCTACATCATCACACTCATCACTGACTACAGTCTCTCTATACCTGCTGTCCAGCAGTCCCCCTCCCAGTGGGGTTGGGGGTGCCGAACCGGTCAGCAAACTCGCTCCCGGACGAGACTAGCCAAGCCTGTATAGTCAGGCTCACAAAAATGTTTCTTCCCTACACTGTCCCAACACTGTGACAAATCGCACAATACTAAGCAGTTCCTACAGGTAACGTGTAAATATTTTTACTAGTTTAAGCAAAAAACTTACATGTGGGCAATTCTCTGAGCTCTTTGGGATAGAGGTCTTATAATTAGAAATAAAACAGTTGAATTTAGTTATTGATTTACTGCTTCGCAGAGTTTACGAAAATATACAAAACAGCAATCGACTATTACTTTCACAACACCCTTAATTATGCACACAACTACTACTGTGCCACAGAAACGTTAATTAATTTTGGCAGTTAAAGCACAAGAATATTTACAGTTGATTAATTGAAGACTACAACAAATCACAGTAAAAGTCAGTCATATATCCAATTAACAGTATCTCAAATAGTGACAATGTACCTTATTAGTCTGAAGTGGCGATGGCTCACCATGTGCTGCGCAGCACCCCGTGTGCTCTACTTGTCTTCACTCTTGAGGTCTTCGGTTGGACTCCCGTCATGTACCTCCTTGTTGTCCGCCAACCCGCAGCAACAGTCCTCTTGTTTTGCCCAATACTGCTCCGAAGATATGTGCCTGCAGCCTCGCAGTAGATTCTGACGTCACCAAGATGTCTTCACCAGTCTCTCTCCAGAAGCATAGCACCATCTTCTAGCACGACCAACAGTGAACTTTCCCCAAATGTGTCTATTCTGTTGTTTTATACTCTGCGAAACAGTTGGTGATTCACCTCGTTACAGGGGTCTAAAAATAGACATATGCTTCGGATGTGACTTGAGCCTCATAGGCTGGCCTTGTAAGGCCAAGGCGCAGTTCAAACAGGTCTCTACGACGTATATCGTCGGGGTTAAATCATGGGGCAGCCCGGCTCATGAGTCATGGGCTAGTCCATAATGTGTTTCGACACAGCTTCCTGCCACCCAGCCCTCGGAAGCACAGCTTGTAACAATATTTTCGAACTACTTGGTACAAAATTGTGATGTATGAGTTTAAAGAAGTTCTCATGGGGTTATTAGATATTCTATTAATTTTTATTTTATGTGCTACTAAATATGACACTGTATCTGCAGTACCTGATAAAACTACTTGTGTGGAATATGTTATTTCTACCTGGAATATTTAGGTCAGTATATAATATTTTGCAATATTTTGAATTTTGGAAATTATAGTATTTGGAAATGTTAGCGACTTTTTTGTTCTTGTTTGTTGGACACACTGATGTGTGTGTGTTTGAAATTGGTGCAAAACTGTACAGAAAAATAAGACATCTGTTTAAAGTTGTTCTAATACATATATGTTTATTGAATCATTTTATTCTTAAATATTCACATAGTTCACAGTTGTAACACCTACATGAGTAAATAAATATTGTTTTCCTTAGATGTGCATACACTGGTGTTCTTAATGTTATTTGTTTTTACAGTTTAGGTTTCTTGGCTTGAAAGAAGGCTTGGCACTTCTGAAGAGGTTCCAAAAACGACTGCACTTCACTGATGTATTCTGCACTAGTCCAGAAATTTACCAGTTAGCATCACAGCATTTTCTGACTGAAGCTATGTCCAAAGAATGGTGTGGAAACAGTAGATTGGTTGAAGCTCTGACAGGAGAATGGATTTCAGCGCAAATGCTTTTCAATAAACCTGAAACAATACAAAAAAATATAGAAATGCAGATAAAAGAAGCAGCTTCCACATACTATGTTTTTGCCTTTCTGTACGCATTATTCCCCAAGGTAATCAGAATTTTTGTTTCTATTTGATATGGTAGAGGATATTTTCAATGATCAGTACATGGGCTTTAAATTTTAGTGTGCATGATTATTTGTAGTAGAGTGAGTGACAGAGAGAGAGATATTTTGGTCAGTGCTCAACATCGAGGTCTTCAGCGCTGGTGAGGGGTGACATGAGGCGAGTATGAAGTGACACTGGAATGAACTGAGAAAATGGGAGGTCCTGAGAAAACCTGCAGTTCAACGACATCTCTCAGCACGATTCGTGCATGTGAAAATCCGGGGACCGACCCCACAAGGAATTTAACCTAGATTGGCTTGGTGGGAGGCAAATGGTCTAACTATTCGGCCACCACGGCCCTCCTTTGAAGTGGAGTAGTAGTATGATAGAACATTGCCGTCACAGGTGCAACTTAGGTTAGCAGTCCTTTCATGGTAACTGTTTACAATGTATTCAGGTCCGTATCGGTTTAATGATATGAATAACACAGACCTTTAATGAATGTAATGATTGGTTTTTTTTTTACTGTCATACTTAATTTATGTAAAATTGGTTTAGTAAGCACAAATTGTTACTACACTTGATATGTTGGCAAGATACTTCTCTTGGCACAGTAAGTCCTCGCTTACCATAGCGGGTGTGTTCTTAGCATGACATCAAGTGAAAAAATGTAAGTGAGGCACATTTACCTACTCTTAAGAATCATGGTTGTCCAACTGCAGATTGGAAATTTTTGTTCTTCTTATCTTGCGATTTATTTGTATATTCTAGTAAATTAAAACAAATTTTTCTTAAAAGAAATATTTGATAACAGTATTTCTGCAACTCCACCATCACGCTATTAAAATTTAAGATGAAAAATGAATAGTAATAATATAAATCCAAATGATGCCCTTAAAAAAATTACTGTATCAGATTTTGTTTATTTAACATGCATGGCATTCAGCTGTAATTAAATAATTTTTTTACATACATTGAAACCCCTTGATCTTTGAAAGAACTGTGCAATGGGAGTGCATGACTGGATTTATTTACGTGGATATACTCCATTGCGAAATAAATGACTGTCAAAAGGAAACTAAAAATAATACAAGAAAACATAAATAAGCAGAGTATGCTTTAGTCATCAGGATACATACACAACATGAAATTCCAAAACTGGAAATCTGGTCAGATAAAAACAAGGAACAAACAGAAAATGAAAAAAATGACAAGAATATAAAAATAGCTAAGTTGACATGCGACACAACGATGAGACGAGACAAAAACACAAACAGAAATACAACAAAACAACGATGAGACTAAACAAAACACAAATATGTCGGACACAAACAGCAAAACAACAAACGACACAAATGATGAGACGAAACAAAACACAGTAGTTTTCCAAACAGTCAGTATAAACTGTAAAAAAAAAAGTAAGCTGCAGTAAGACAATCCTTTCTACATAGGCAATACGGTGTACACGTTTGAATGGCTGGCTGCCATACTACCTGCTTTGACTAAGGGATGGGAGAGAATAGAGGCTTAACATCTCATCAACACTTAAGATTATTTGATACAGTAACACAAAGAACTGAACAATGTCAGATAACCGGGATAGGAATCAACCATGCCCAATATCGAGTGATTCAACCCATCATTCGCCTGGAGTGATTTCGGGAAACCATGGGAAACAGGAACAAGGATGGGTGGAATCGGGAATCAAACCTGTAGATTCCTGCAACGTGATACACTTGCTTCACCTCACTCGTTGACAGTAATGGAGCAATGTTGTTGAATAACGTTATCACAAACAAGGTTATAGTACAAGTAACAAATTATTTTAGAACTGTCTGCGTATTAAGGTACTACAGTTTTGTAATACCAGTTGTAACACGTAGGTCTGAGCCCTTAATTACATTTAAACTTTAAATCCTGGTAATTTTTATGTCATTTAAATTGTATTTTTAGTTTTTGTTTTATTGTGACCGACTTAATTACTTAGAATTTGTAAGTGTTAATGTTAATTAATCTTTTGTTTTTAATTTTATAAAGTAAGTAATAGAGCAGTTTAGTGCAGCACTGGGGTGATTTGGACACTGCATAAAACATTTTAAGTTCAGTAGAGATTTACATACTCTTTGTCGAAGTGCAGTTGGCAAAGAATAAGCACAGACGCGACTGAAGGAAGAGACTGTTCCATGAACTGTGATGGCGAATGGATGTGTGAGAGCCACCGTGCTGCCCTGGGACGAAGTCCTCCGCTTTTGAGTTCCACTGAAGAATTGAAGGAAGGATGTTCTCCCATGTTGCATCGGATGTTCTCCCATGTTGCATCGGGAGGTTTAAAAATGAAGAATTCCCTCTAAAACCTTCATCTCAGTAGTATTAATGTCCCGCCGCTGCGTTTCCCCGAACAGAACAGTTCAGTAATATTTTTTGGACGTATTTTGTTTAAACTCACGGACACCCCTGAAATTTAAATGTTCTAAGTGAGCATAGTTAGTAAGTGAAAACTATCAGAAATTGATAGACAAAATTGCGAACTTAATTTGCCGTGTGTGTGTGCTGCACGTTCGTCGTCGTCCTGCACTTATGTTATCAGAACTTACTTAACTATCCTTATTTACACTTCTACTTTTACGTAGTATTCGAGATCATTCACAACTTATTTTCTCAGTAATTCTTTCAAGTTTCGTTATTAGGACGGCCAGTAAACTTTAATGAAGACATGAATTTCAAGTATTATTTTATTTTGGACAGAGATTTTGTTGTCGTCAGTAGTATTCCATTTTATACTGTAGTATTTGTGTGTTCGACGTCTGGTCACGATCTGTCTTCAGTAGTATGTTTTGTATTTGTCCCTACTTACATTTTGTTTTCTTAATCACTCATTGCTGTGAAAATACTTCAATGATTGTAATATAAATAAGAAAATATTACATTGTGTAATGTATTTGGATCCATACAGTTCACTGAAGTCACTGTTCTGTACTCTAATACAATTTGAACGTTATAAAAATGGCAGCATATAATACATCTATTGAATACGATTTCATAACATTTAATTATTACATGTTCCTCTGGATAACCTCACAAGAATTGCAATTCGTGTCCTCACATTTAATGTTCCACCTCGCTTGTTCGAGATGTCGTAATGACTACGGAATGCATATCCCTGCTTACGAATATGTTTATTGATTAGTATGACATAGGTACCAGAACTGTATTATTCTCGCAACTGCCCACGACGCACTGTTTTCGTCTGTAATCCTCGTTAGTCTACTACAGCGATACATGTACATAAACGTGAGGAATACAAATAGTATGTCTGTAATCACACACTGACTTTAAGCACACAGACAAATTATCGCAAATGTAACGGTACACCACTGTTAATGTAACATGTACAGTATGTGCATATTCCTCCATTATTGTCAACGAGTGAGGTATCACGTTGCAGGAATCTACGGAATTCGATTCCCGACTCCGCCCATCCTTGTTCCTGTTTCCCATGGTTTCCTAAAATCACTCCAGGCGAATGATGGGTTGAATCCCTCAATATTGGTCATGGCCGATTCCTTTCCCGGTTCTCTGACATTTTTCAGTTCTTTGTGTTACTGTATCTAATGATCTTAGCTGTTGATGAGATGTTAGGCCTCCATTCTCTCCCATCCCTCAGTCAGAACAGATAATACGGCAGCCAGCCATTCAAACGTGTATGCCGTATTACCTACGTAGTAGGAACTGTTTTACTGCAGTCCACTCTTTTTACTAATTTTACACGAAAACGGTTGGTCCTACGCCTTTACGACAAGGCGACCTTTTTTACTTCTGACGTTCTTCTCTAGTAGAAAACCGTATTAAAATTCGTAATACCTGATGGTAGAAAAGTGGCACGTAATAAAAGGGGTAGCCACCCTAGTATTTTGTATTAGGGTGCAAGGTATTGATATGTTTCTAATGTGTATTTCAAGGTCCCGGTGGTATAAATCAATGCTCAAATTGTAATTATTAAATATCTCTTCATTTCCATTACTTTACAGAAATACACTTATATTTTCAATAATTAACGACTCATACCACCCATATTATTAGTTTTAGGTACAAAGTGTCCCATATATTTTCAACTTGATTGTTTTATTAGGAGTCACCTCCCAAAGTTTGTCGGTCGAATTCAGCCCCATCCTGTATATTAAAATTTTGGAATCCTTTGTGATATGTTTTAAGTGTAATTTTGCTGCTTTTGGGAGAATTGGAGTCTGTTGTATCACTCCTCCGGTGTGCGCTATTTGTTACCATGTCCGTTGCCGTGAGGGAGCAGTTGGTGCCGGGCGCTGGTCCGAGGCGGTCACGAGGAAGTAGTCCCCGAGTCAGTCAGTCTCGGGCGGTGGCCCGTGGTGATCGTGTTGGTGCCGGGCGGAGGCCCGTTGTAGTAGTAATTGTCGAGCAGGGGTCCGCAGTGGTTAAGTTTTATGCAATTTCATGATTACTTTGTTTTTGTTTGTTAAGTCAGTCGGACATGGTAACGCCGGACAGCTGACAGGTTTGTTTGTGTTTGGTGAAGAATCACCTTTTTGTAAGAAACTTAACGAAGCCAAACATCTGTCAAAGTTATAGTAAAAATAAATCAACAGTTGGCTGAGTAAGTGAGTTTTCATTGGTTTAAATCACAATGGTTGTTTAACCCTGAAAATAACTTAAACTGAGCTATCCGGAGCACGCCAAGCCACATCTTTAGCGCCAACGAACAGGGACAACAGCCAGATAACACAATAGCAGACGTAAACGTATCACATTAGCACCAACGAACAGGGACAATAGACAAGACACAAACAGAATCACAGGCGTCACAACATCTTAAAATGTTAGATATGATTACTTTTTTTTTTTTTTATCGTTTGGTTAACACTTTTCAGCATTTTACCATTTTTTGCAGTGCTGTCATGAATTTAGATAAAAACGGTACGCAATTGAATGGAATTGTAAAGTTCTTTAGTCAGATCAACGTATGTTTCCACGAACTCGTCTGACTTCTCTATTATTACAGTACAGTATCAATTTTTGTTTTATCGAAAATGTCAGCTATTTTTTTTATTACATTGCCGTTTTATTAAGCATCTAAAACATGCTGCACTAAAATGGGAATGATTTAAAACACAACTGTTTATAATAAATTTTCAAACACGTTTAGGATATTTTAGGTTAAAGTTACCGTTATTTGCTCTTACAAAGACAAACGAACGTACATAGAGATCAATGTTGCCAACGTGAACACAGACATTGATAGCATTCGAGACAATCAATAGTGCTAGCGGCACCAAGTTTCTTGCCGCCATCTTGAATTTATTGTGCAGTGAGCGCAAGCATTACACGCAATCACGGCCATGCTCCTATGGCTTTGCACGTGGTCAACAATCTTGTTGTGCAGTTTCTTCTTTGTTCTATTTCCAAACAAGTTTAGATGTCCTTTCTTCATCATCTGTGACTATGAAATGTCATGTTTTTATTGTGTCTAGATGGCGAAAACATGGGCGAAAAACTTAAACAGCGGGAAAAGTAAAATTTTGATATGACATGCGTGAAAATTTAACATTGCACTAAACGGCAGACAAACGGGAGCTGAATTTGTTGGAAAACATAAATAATGGTAATGTAAATATGAGGTTTCACTGTAAATTGGATTATTTCGTGAAGACACTTGAGCAATTTTTTATTCACCTTCTGTTAAATTGTCGTCTCGTAGTTTTATTTTGTGAAGCTCACAAATTGTTTCTTTATATCACAAACGCTCTTCGGTCCCCAAATACACTTTCTGCAAATGTGAATATTGCACTAGCAAAACGAATGTGCAAAATTATATTGAACAAGATCTTGCCCTATTTGTAATAAAGCAAGTACAATTAACATAGCTGCCAACTCTTACGATTTTCCCATACAATGTACGATATTGCGCCCTATTGTACGGTTGTACGATTCATGTGAATTATTGTACAATTTTTCCAATTTTTTTCCCTGTTTGGTAAATTCATAAAGAAATCTGGTACTGTAATCCCGTAATCTGCTGGTACTGAAACCTTTTAATTTCGGTATTGTACATGTGGTATGTATATCTGACAATATTGTAGTTTCGGGAACTAGCGTGCTTTATTTATAGCTATTGTACTATATTATTCACTACAGAGTACCGTATTATTCACGCATAGTACAAACGTAACCCGAACTTTGCCGAACACACCCGATCGATTGCAGTTGTCTTCCTTGCTAAATGGCCGTCGTGACTCTTGCAAACAGTTAAGTCACAACTCGCGAGACTGTTTTAATTTGAAGTGGCTGTCCAATTTACCATTTCCGTGTAGTAATTGCTCAAGAACACTCATAAAATCTTGTGAACTGAAGTAAACTATTGTTTAATTCCTATTTTTCCAGAAAATATTTAAGCGCATGTCGTATTTGCGTAGTGTTTGTAAACATGGTTTTTGACCAGGATAACTGTATCACTTTGTTATTGTAATTGCGTATTTTAGTGCCAGTACTTGTATCGGGGTCGCATATTTAATAGTCGTAAAACGTAGGAATATTGCAACTTTCATATCTGGGAAATACAACTTTGCAGTTTTTACAATGACGTTTTTATACAGTTGCCAAACCGTGCGGAAGTAAAAAACTGTTAAAAAAAAATTAGAGTATGTGGTATTGTATAAGACATTAAATACTCTCACATCTGCACGTTCAACAATGTACAGTTTATTTCTCAAATCCACAGTATTTGCAGTGTCGGAGAGTTGTGGTTAGATGTGCCAAGTGTGATTAAATTGCCTAATTTGCACTCTTTAAGAATTGTTCGTGCATTTGTGGAACTGTGAAAGAGAATTTAAAAGCTGTGTTACCGGAAATCTTAACGTAGGGGCCGGTCTATCGATGTATTAAAATCTGTAAAGTTTGTAAACTTGCAGAATCCAAAACTACCTCTACAAGGTTTATTTAGATTTGTATGAATATTAATATTATGAGCAGTATTTGTGATGGTACAACAAAGTAAGCCTCCTGTAATATACATTCAGTAATCTCCCTGTTAAGTTTGTTTTCTTTATAATCGCTCTAAGGAATTTTAGCCATCAACACAACAGATGAATAGTAGTAAAAATTTTAGGTAATTTTATTAATTACTCTGCATGTTCTAAATTTATTTTGCATACAACATATTGACATGTTAACAGTGTAATATTTTATTTAAAAAATAGCCAAAGTGTTTTAGTTTGATGGTATTTACATATACACATCATGTGATATGCCGCGACTCGTTTACGCACAATTTTACTCATTTTGAAAATTGTACTATTTCTGAATCTTTGAGGTTGGCAGCTATGAATTCCAGATGAAACTATGTACAAATAAAGATTTAACAGAGAAAGAAATGCTCACCTTTACCTTATTTCAAGCAATGTGCAGTTCTTTAAAGTATTTTGCTCGAGTTGCTTCTTTTCAGAGCGCCCCCATGTGATGACGGAATACTACAGCCAACCTGTGCTTGTCGTAAAAGAAAACAAATTGGGGTTCGGTCAGGTTACCCAAATTTATTCAGCTCTTCATTGCATGCTTCTTTCTTTGCCTTCTACTTTGTCGCCTTTTTTCTTTCCACCACATCAGGCCCCATTGTATCACTTTTTTTTTCCTGAGGCCTGGGCATTTTTCTTGCTAACGTGGGTCTCCCCAATTAGTTCTACCTCCGAATTTTGTGACACCACAAGGTGCCTTTGCTGGAGATGGTTTTTAACAAACCCTTCTCACTGCCCAGCAGGCAAATCTACATGTGGAGCCTGTATCAACATACATAGTCCAGGAAATGAAGGGGAAAGATTATCAATTGAAGGCGGAAAGTTAGTGACAAGCTGAAATTGTGCAATAGGTTAAAGACCCATTTAGAGCTACATTTTTCTGTTAGTGTCCACCCCTCCTCCTTGTGCTTGCCAACTCACCCCTGTTAAATATCCGGTTTGTAGGTTTTTGGGTTATCACATATCCCAGTTACAACCAGATATATGTTATTTTGTGGTTTACGATCTTGAAATGGTTCAGTGAATTTTTTCGCTAAAAATGATACTTAATTTGAAAAATGAAATAAAATTATTTTTATTCATTTAAGTGAAGTTTATTATAGTCTTTACAGTTTAAATTTTTTGTTAAATATAATGTAAACATTTAAGGTGCAAATTACAGACCTTTCCTGCTTTCCAACGGTATGTATGTTGTCACATTTCGGTTAATGGGAAAATGCATAGAGGATGTGATGCAAGCTACGCATTCACACTACTGCCCCAAACTATACTAGCACCGGGCTGCCATACCTTCTTACCGTTCAATCACTCACCCATGTGCAGTCCACTGCAGTAAAGGAAGCAGATGGGTTAACATATTGGTGCATGTGTATACTTCCTGTCATTAGTTCGTGTTGTCAATATACCAGTTGTGCTCGTGAGACTAGTTCATGGTAATTTAATCAGCAGTTAATGTAATAAATAAGCACAGTTCTGGCCTTCAAATTATATATTGCTTTTAAAAATTGGCTTATTTGTTATCTCATAATTTTACTACTTTAGAGTTTTAAAAGTGCATTTTGGGTTACATATTATTTTTTACAATTCAGAGTTAGACAATAATAATAATAATAATAATAATAATAATAATACAGTTGTACACAAGGATTTTTTTTGTGATGCCTAATTTAGTCACCTTGCCTTACTTACTTTAAATATAAATCTACTATGGCATGATCAGTATTTCTTAACTTTAAAATGGATGATTTAGATTTACTTTATGCTGCATGATAAAAATTTGGAAGAAGATTCTGTTGGTACAAAAGGGCAGCAGACAATTGCAGAGGATAGCATAAAATGAAAGGGTAGGCACCATGAGAAAATGGAAGGGACAGCAAGTATTGAGAGTTGGGGTGTCCAGTGACCTGGAAAACAGGGAATACCTGGAAAAGTTGGAGAGATATGGTTGTTAGGGAAATGTCTGAAAATTTGTGAAAGTTGTGAAATTTTTTAAAGTCATATAGTTACTTGTTAACTATCTGGTACTTCTGTGAGTTTTGCTGAAAATATGCTTCGGTTTTACTAAGGGAGAAAAAATAATGCAAATAATGCTGTGTTTTACTCGAGCTCTCAAGCTTAATGGTGTTTACCTATTTGAGTTTGCTGCAAAATCTCATTCGCTCACAACTAAAGTTGTTGAACAAGCCTAATCTGAACCAGCAATTATTTATTTTTGGTAGTGTCAGAATATTCTATATTTCTCGTCACAGAATTGTAGCAGCTAATATGTGGCAGACCTCGGTGCAAATGTTCTTACGGTTTCTAAAGGTGTTCATATTATTTTTATTTATTGTATATTTCGTATCATTCTAGATTATTAGTGACTAAACAATCTAGGAGATCATTATCCAGTACAGTAGAACCCCGTTTTTGCGTTACCGGTTTTTACGTTTTCCCGCAAATTACACCAATTACTGTCGGTCCCATTTTATCTCAATTTGTTTCTATGTACAACATTCCCGTTGTTTACAACACTCAATATTTCTATTTCCCGCTATTTACACTTTTTCTTGAAGTTTGTTTACTTTCTGTACACGAGCGGCAAACACAGATATATGTATAAAATTACGGCAAACTTAAACGTTAATGGCAAGGTCATCAACTGTTCCGCTCGCGTACATCTTTACACTTTGGTACTAGGTCATTCGACGCCATTTTGTGGACCTGTGGTTACTCGCTCACATGACCGCGCCAATAGCTGGTTGCAACTTGCACGAAGTTGCACTGAGATGATCACGTGACTGCCACTGGCTGGTCGCAACTTGTACGAAGTTGCACTGAGACGCTCTCGTTCACGTGAAAGCGCAACTGGCTGGTCGCAACTTACAAGAAGTTACTCTAGTTCACGTGACTCTGTGGCACGGACACTAGCACTCGCAATTGCGTTTATTGGTAT
>PNEQ01048124.1:0-21189 GCA_003012365.1 Medauroidea extradentata
TATAGGTATACGTACCAAGTTTGATTAAATTCTAAAGTACGGTTTCTTAGCGATCTAGTTTGAACTAAATATGTTTAAAAGCCGCCATTTTGAAATATGCACGCAGGATGAACGAAATACGCAAAAGTCAAGTCAACTTTGTGCGTGGTATAGGTATACGTACCAAGTTTGATTAAATTCTAAAGTACGGTTTCTTAGCTATCTAGTTTGAGCTAAATATGTTTAAAAGCTGCCATTTTGAAAATATGACACTGACGTAAACTAAATATATAAAAGTCAAGTCTGAGTGCAAAGTACTATATGTGTACAAAGTTTGATGAAATCTAAACCAGTTTGTTGTCCTATCTGCGTTTAGATGACGTATTGGGTAAGTGAACAGCGTACTACTAAGCCGTAGGTCTTTCTTAGATGTAAAAAAAAAGTAATTTATATCACAATTGGGTTTTAAAAAATCCCTTAACATTTATGAAGGAAAAAACCACACTGGTAAAGGGTGAGTGAGTGAGTGAAAGAGTTTGGTCAGCGCTTAACATTGAGGTATTAAGCGCTGGTGAAGGGTGACATGATGTGAGTACGGAGCAGCACCGGAATGAAAGGGTGGGGGAAACGGGAGATCTCCTAGAAAACCCGCCGACCGAACGGCATCGTCCGGCACGATTCCCACATGCGAAAATCTGGGGACTGACCCCGCCGGGAATCAAACCCGGGTAGCCTTGGTGGGAAGCGAATAGTCTGACGATTCGGCCACCGCGGCCCCCAAACTGGTAAGGGAAATTCGCACGTACAACTACGAAATTTCACTACTACGTAAGGTGAAATTTGGTATTACCAGAGACATGCAAAATTCGCGTTATGTTCTGACAGCTGACTAGAATCCAAGCAACTATAGGCTCGTTCGACGTCTCCTGCTAGTCGGTATTGTCGTGACTTGCCGCGGAGAATGCTTACACAGTAGAGAGGCCAATCTCTGTAAAGACATAACACATGTAAATGACAACACATAAACGTTCGAGGCCTATTGAATCGCAGATTATTTTCTGTTATGCATAGGAAAGAGAAGTTAACTCTGCTACCAAATGATAACGTGAATTTTGCATGTCTCTAGGTATGACATGCACAGAAATTTCTGGTTATGTTTTCGCAGAACAATTCAATGGAAAGTTCATAAGCTGAACGTGTGTTGAAACCCTACAAACAGTCAAGTTTTCCCGCTATAAACCATCATCTCTAACCAAGCGTAGAAACGTAGATTTCCCATTACAGCAAATAATATTCGTGGTGGCAGTCGAACCGGATTTACGCAAAAGGGAATTGTTGCTGGTACATGACGATATCGGCGGTATTTTTTTTTTCGGCGGTTCAAGTGTTTTCTTTGCCCAATCATTCCGGCGTTGTTCCATGCTCACTTCATGTCACCATTAGCCAGAGCGGAATACCTCGCTCTTGAGCGGCAAGCGATGTATTGTCCTCTCGAATGCGAGGCGAGTGTTTTACCACTTCTCCACCTTACTTGGTGAGTGTATATGTATGTAGGCTACATATATGTATATATACAGACATGTAGCCTTCATACAAGATGTCCAGAAACAAACGCCTTATAAACACACCACGCGAACCCTGGGCTAACTTGGAGACGAAAATGTTAGTTGAAAAGTTTTGAACGAAGAACATTTTATTTTCACAATGTGGCAACATAGCGCTGTACATACTCCCCTCTTGCGCTCCACAGCTATCTTACTTATCTTACTTCTACTGTTCTGACCTGCGTATTATTGGTCCAGGTTGAAATCCTGAGCCATCTAAACAAGATTTTACGTTTACTTGACTTAACATACATGAAATAATTCTTGATCGTGGAGCGCAAGAGAAAACTATATCCGTGCAGTGTTGCCACTTTGTGCACAAACAATGTCGTAGTAAAACATCTTGCCACTAACATTTTGGTCTCCATTGTAGTCCAAGATTCGCGTGGTCTGCTTACTAGGCGTTTGTTTCTGGACATAGTGTATGTATGTATGTATATGTATGTATATATATATATATATATATATATATATATATATGTTTTTTACTGTTTTATAATTAAAATACTTACTGTCGATAGTTGTCGAGTTACTTAAGGGAGATATAAACCCTTGAAATTAAATTTTTTAAATGATTTTTTTAGCGGAAATATCGGAAATGACGTTTGGTTAAATAAAAATTCTCTGCGCGAAGTTTAGTGTTATCAAAATTCTAAAGCTGTGAAGAAACTGCCCTTTAAAACACTCCCCTTGATGCAAATAACAGGGGTGGCCACCCTCGCACTGATCAGAACTTTTAACTGTTGAGTTTTGCGAATATTTTAGGTTGTCTTTCTGAACAGGTCTTCTAAGTAACGAAAGAAGGTCCTCTTGTCGCAAGTCGCTAGACAATATCGTTTACGAGAAAATGATTCGTACACATAGCGGCAGCAATACACTGCATTCCTGGTATTGTATTGTTGGCACAGCGCAATGTACACACACACATGTATGTATGTATATATATATATATGTATATGCTACCCCTCAGCTATCAGTTACATTTTGTTTTTGTTTATCTTAATGCCGCCAGCTATTCTACATTTACATTAAGGTTTAAAAATTACACTAGACGAAACGAAAATGTCTTTATGTGACTATACCTCATTTTTATGAGGAATCACCTCCCGAAGTTTGTAACAAAAGTTAAGTATCATCCTGGATACGTAGACATGTACTGAGCCACACCTAATATAATATGTATAACATGAATATGCTTATCCATACTTATGCCATGGCTCAAAGGGTGGACAACGCCCTGAAGCGTTGGCGATTACCTCTTCAATGTACGCTGCGAGTCGGCTATAGTAAGTAGCGAGGTTAGGACGGGGTTAGAAAATATTTCAGCTTGAGAAGTGCAAACGGTAATCCGAGTTAAGTTTTGACGAGTTCATTCAGAGAAGTCCTCTACTCGCGCATGGACGGCTTTGTAGCGTGTCAAGCGTATTCTTCTTTAGGCGAAACAGCTTTAACATATTCATATAACGTTTATCTACGAAAATAACACACACTTGAAACTATGCTTATGTCTTTTCAAAAATTCAGCACGCTGGTTAAAAACATGATTTTCGGGCCTCTCAAAATGGCTAAAAAAACGGGAGTTTTGGACTTACGTAACTCCGAAAATATTACCTGAATTCGTAAAGAGTAAAGCAAGAGGCATGCGTTGGTATTTACTTCATATTACACAAAAATAAAATATTAGAGTCACCACTTAAAGTCTCATAGAAAAAAGACTACAACGTAAGCCTTGCACGCCAGTTTGACGCGCTGCGAATAGAGGCGATATGCTTCCCGTCAAGCGTGGTACTATGGCTTTTATTGCCCCGCTGTTCCCACGCGCCAAAGGTGGAAACTTGACACCGCGAATGACTCCTCTTAAGTCACGACAGTTACTTCTCAGTCTACTCCTGGTTGCTCTGCTCGGGAGCAGGGTGACGTGTTGTTTACTGACGGAACTGGCAAATTACCGGGAAAAAAAACTACAAACTGAACACACACCAAAACCCCAGCAAATAAATTAACATACTGCGGGCGTCTCATTTTGTAAAATATTTAACAACTGCATTACATATGTAGGCTTCTTTATGATTTACTTTTGCGTCAACCCTGCTAAACTAGAGGATATTTGCTAACGACTGTGCGTTCAAAATTACATATTTTTCTCCCGCGCATATATAAAATTAAGTTGGCTGTGGGATGGAAGGGGGTTCATATCTCACTCACATCCTTGTAGCAGAGACCGCACTATGAACCCGTGCGAACCGCCAGGTAAGGACCTCAGAATGCCACGTCTTGTAAACGAGTTAGCCAGTGGCGTCGTTCGTCGACTCCCGTTGCCATGGAAACGGAGAAGCCCTGAGGCGACTCTTCTTTACAGGACGTGCAGGGCCGCGTCACATGATACCATTATATATCTCCCTATCTCTCTATCTACCTATATCACTGTACATATATATGTATATACATACAAACATTCCACTCGTTCCATCGTCAGAAGCTCGCGAGATCAAAAATCTCCCTCGGTCACACGCCCACGTAATTTTGTTTTTCAGTTTTCGTGCCGGATTCCTGCCGCGCCGTCAGTCCTCCCGGCAGTATCTCTTAATTAAAAAAAAATCCTGTATATCGAAAATACGCCAGTAATTTTTTTTACAGGTACGTCATTTTTCACAGACTCCTGACAGACAACTGTTATAGCTATAAAATTAAGTAGAAAGCTTTCGAGTCGGCACTGACTTAACTGCTAGTAAGGCATTCCTGAAGCTAAATACAGAAGTTTAAATGTTAAAATAATATAACTGCTAAATAAAAGAGAGAGTGAAATTCAAACGATGTTGACTAACCGACAAAACCATGAGTAAAGAGGAATCCTCGACTGGCGCACGGACGGCGTTGCAACGTGTCAGGCGTATTCTTTTCTACGCCAAGCCGCTTAACTTACTCATATTATATTTACCTACGAAAAGAACACACACTTGAAAATACACGACTACGCTTTAAAAAATTCAGCACGCTTGTCAGAAACATGATTTTCGGGCCTCTCAAAAAAATTGACAAAAACGGGTTATGTAGATTGCTTTAACTCCGAAAATATTACGTGAATTCGTAAAGTGCAAAGCGAGCGACATGCGTTGATCTTTACTTCATACTATTCAAAATAAAATGTTGTAGTCACCCCTTAAAGTCCCGTTCAAAAAAAGACTGCAAGGAAAACCTTGCACGTCAGTTTGGCGCGGTGCGAATAGAGGCGATATGCTTCTCTTCAAGCATAAAACACTAGCTCTTATCGCAACGCTGTTCCCACGCGTCAAAGGTGGAAATTCGACCCTGGCGAAGACTCCTCTTAAGTGTTCAAGTGCGATAACATCATAATTTTATATTTCTGTGGAAAAGTGTTAGTTTTCTAGACGATACTTGTGAGTACAGTTTCCTGTTACGAAATAATTTTAACTCGCATAGTTTTCTCATAACGGTGCGTCAGAACTCAAAAGTGGCATATTCTGCTGCCATGTAAATAGTGAAAACCAATTGACTTACGTAAGAGAAATAATTCACAGTGAAATAACATGTCACGGGCTACGTAATAAAACAATTTTTTTTAATCCTGTGAACTACTTTGTATTTGAAAAAATTGCTGAATTTTCAACATTTTTCCTGTACTTTTGCGATTTTTTAAAAAAATTCAAAATTGTACGTTATGGTATTTTTAATACTTTATTGCATAGTTCATGGAATGTAATATCACAGTGAATTATTTTATTCAAATAGATCAATTGGTTTTTACTATTTGCATGGCACCAGAACAAGCAAATGTTGACTTTGTCGCACCGTTATGAAAAACTATGAAAGCTAAAATTGTTTAGTAAAAGGAAACTGTACACAAAAGTATCGTCTACAAAACTAACAATGTTTCATAAAAATATAAAATTATGATTTTATCGCACTTTAACACCCTTATGTGCGAGGGTTGTACGGCCATTACACGTTGAGGTCTTAGGTGATTGGGAGATTTTGTTCAGCGCTTAACATCTAGTTATTTAGGGCTGGTGAGGGGTGACATGTGATCAGTATGGAAGAGCGCCGGAATTGAAGGACGAGGGAAACGGGAGATCCCCGAAAAAACCCACCGACATACGGCATCGTCCGGCATAATTCCCACAGGTGAAAATCCGGGGACTGACCTCGTTGAGAATCGAACCCGGATCGCTTTGGTGGGTTGAAGTCTTAAGAGTCAATGATGATGAAATGTAGGGAAGAGACAACATATCAGCCATGCCGGAGCTGGGATTCGAATCCAGGATCTCTCGAACCTTTGACCAGCACCTGACTACGCTACGGAGGCCGGCTCCACGAAATCGAGGAAACAAAGTGATGTTGCACAAAACGCCACAGAGATTATTCCCATGAGAAATGTCATACTTTGCACTCATTTATGTAATGGTATATAGAACCACTGATATTTTATGAAAAGAATATCGCAGACGCCTGGTGTCTAGGTGGTGCGAATCACTGGCGAATTAAATAATGAGAATGAATGGAACTCTCAACAGATGCTGTAGGGATTTTTCACTGACACTGAGCACTTTGGCGTGACACCAACATGCTGTATTCTCATTATTGTGAATTCAGGTTCGATCCCCGCGTCCAACCATCCCGGTTTTGGCCTTCTCGTGCTTTCTCGAAATCGCTCTAGGCGAATGTTCAGATTATAAAACTAATGCTCGAGTCATCTACTAGTTCCAGTGACTGATTCAAAGTTTTATAATGACCTCTCTGTCAACGATACGTAAAGCACACTGACATTATCATTTCACCAACGAATCTGTTGTCATGTCAAATTCGAAAAAATAAAAATGTTAGGAAACAACTCTTCGGGGTACACTAACACAATTGTTTTTCATGTAGTTTTGTAGTCAGTGAACCAGTGTTATGTATCTATTATTAATAAACTGCAGTTAAATATTGTAACCAAAAACGTTAAAAAGTAATGATACTACGTTATCTAAGTTTAGATTCAACATTTTACTACCATTTCCAATGCAAGCACTCTTTCGAATATTGTTCGCTAATTTATTTTCATGTGAACTTCTATGGTTTTGAGTAGATTATTATTGTGATGTTTAAATTTTATAACGCTACTTCACCCTGTTGTGTTCTTTAAAGTTCCACATTTCTTTCAATAAGTCTCTCTTTATTACAAACCATTTATGAAGTAATCTGTGCCAAAATTTACACACGTACCGAAGGTAAAATACATATATATTTTAACGTCCGTAGTGTTTATCAATAATTCACCCCTGTGAACTATTGATAAACTCATAAACTGCTTTAAAGGATATTGGGTATAAACAACTTTAACAGCTGATAATCTGCAGATGTATCTTCTGCTACCATCTTGGGGTAAAAATGTACAGTATATGTGTCGTGCATGTTTAACTGTTCAACCCACTTACCTGACCTCACACTAGTGAATATCTGCTATGCACTGTGTTTAAGGCTTATAGAATACTCACAGAGGATAACAGGAGCGAATTTTGTTAGCAATGGGATTTGAACAGAGAATTACCGACGTTATCTCACCTTTCCAATTACGCCTCCTGTGTGTCTCGACCAATCATCTACTCGCGTGCTCGTTCCGACGATGCGACACCTGAGCGATCGCAGACGCCGTAAATTGGGTTCCTCCTACTACTCCGTTGTCGACAGGGCTTTCGTGGCCGTTATTACAAAGGCGCCTCCACTCCTCTGACGAGGATGCTACTCCAGTGATGCACTTAAGACCCGCCTCTTGCATGATAGAGAATTCGAGTGCGTGAGTCGGTAGTATAGAATGTTAACGCGTCACTTCAAGGTAGGTAGAAATAAGGAGCCAACTTTCAAAACTAAACATACCCACAAATACCGAAAACATGTTTTATATATAATTTTTATGAGTTGCACACTAACATAAATTCAGATTTAATTATATAAATACTCCCACTGTAAAAAAAAAATTGGTAACTTTCTCACTAGGTGTACGTGAATAATTCACTGCCTTATTTCAGACGCGTGTGGAAATTTCCACATTGTAGTGAATTTTCAACCAAAACAGCTCAAAAATTTCATTCGCGTGTTATGTAAAATTGCCATAGAAGGCCTGCGCCATTATGTAAGGATAAATGTAATGTCTTGTTCTGTAACTTCCTTTTATTTGTCTGGAGTAATTTTCCCTTACACGTAGAGGCAACTAGCTTTCATTACGTGTACAGTAAATGTTTCTTAGCTTTTTTTTTTAGTAAATCGTACATTCAAAATAAGGCCACAACGTCTACTATCTATTAGGTAACTTAGTTACAATGTCGCCTACGACCATTTTAGTAACCTTCAGAACAAGAATGTCCATAATGTTTATTCAAAAAAAGTTCTCGCCGTTTTATCTTTAATAACAAACCAATTACAATATGAACTGAGCTCATGATTATAAGCATAACTTGACAGTTCAAATTAAGTACAACTATTAAGCTATATCTCATTTTCGTTGTCACCGCAACGTATCAGTTTTTTTTTTCTTCGCTTTCTTGTAAAATTCAATAAGTGGACTTGTATGGTTTTGAAATTTTGCTCTTAAAATGAGATCCAGTGTACCATGTGTTTGCAGCTATTTCACAAGATTGAAACTTGGGAACAGGCATACTGACTCATGTTCAATAACACTTGTATCACCAACCGTAGAACTAAAAGCGACTACACTCAACAAGCGAGCGATGGTCTTCACTAGCTCTTAGATCAGGTTATTCGGGAATGAATGATCGAAAATCTCATGGGTGGTAGACAACGTGAAAAGAAACATTATTTGTTGGAGAACACTTGTTCGAAAATAGCACCCTGCAAAGGTGCAGCGGCAAACACAAGTGCGCAAATTTAAATAGCGCGCCAGTCCAGTGGCTGAGAGGGTGCGTCATTACATTGCAATAAAGAATCAAGGATGAGGGTGAAGGGAGGAGGGAGGGCTACTCACACGTGCCTTCAAAGAGAAACAACCTACAGCCGCTGTACAGCACAGTTGATGTTGCTTGTAGTTCGTTGATGTGTTTCGTTTTGTATGATTTGTACTGAGTTGACTATTGACCGTTGAATGCGCGCGGTGTTACGATAAAGAATTTTGCTAACATTAACAACATGCCACAACGGACTTTCGAAGACATGACTGATATGAACGTGGTGTATGGAGAGGCAAGAATAAATGCAGCAGAAACCAAGAGCGCTATCCGAAAAGACGAGTACCAGACAGCAGGTCGTTCAGACGTACTGACCACAGGCTGGGTGAGACTGGAAGTCTGATTCCTCGAATGGTTGACATTGGTGCCAGGCGAACTGTGAGAACGCCACGTTTAGTGGAACATGCCCTAGAGCTTGTGGCCGAACATCCATCAACTCGGACTAAAGCGCGTAGGGTGTTAGTCACAACAGTGTATGATAGGTTTTCCAAGAACAGCTGCTGCATCCTAACCATCGTCAACCAGTGTAGGCGTTGGAGCCACCAGACTTTCCAAAACTAGTTGCGTTTCGTCAGGCAAACTGAAAACCCTTTCTGCAGTGAAACAGTGTTACCGTGCGACGAGGCAATGTCTACACTTGACGGTATGCTTAACAGTATAAATAGCCACGTGTGGAACGACGAGAATCCTCATGGAACGCACATCGCAGCACACCAGCGGTGGTTTCAAGTAAATGTGTGGGCAGGGGTTGTTCATATCAGTTTGATTGGGCTACATGTCCTACCCCAGCGACTCGACGGTAATGCGTACTCGATTTTCTGCAACATATCCTCCCGGGTTTACTAGACGATGTGCCACTAGTCGTCAGGTCCAACATCTCGTTTCTGCATGGCGGTGCTTTAGCCCACTACACACGTGCTGTGCGACATCATCTGAACGACACCTTTCCTGGGCGGTGGGTTGGACGTGGTGGTCCGGTAACCGGAACCCCACGTTCGCAGGACCTAAACCCTCGCGATTATTTTCTGTGGGGCCACATTAAGGGCGCCGCCTACCCGCGCGTTAGAGGCTCAAAGGCGACGGAGCAGTAAGGTCGACCTTGAAGCGCGCATTAAATGCCGCGTCACCTCAACGAGCCAAGCCTTGAACTAGCGTGCAAGATTCCCGCTGAACGGTTTTTACTATGGGACACTAATCGGTGACCATATAATTTTTTGGTGGAAAGTTTGCAACTAAATTCAGTGCAGGTGGCAATCTGAGTTACACATGCATCCGGTTAATACATTTTGAAGTACGGAAGTCTGAAAAGGCCTTTTTTAGCCATGTTGGAGGGCTTAGAAACAGTGTTTTTAATGAGCGCGGTGTCTTAACAATGAGGTTCCGACCTTGTCTGAAGTTTGTTTTCATTCCGTACGTTGGCACAATGGGCGTCATCGAAATATTTTCGTAGAAATAAAACCTTTTTAAGAAACAATTCTGCGTGTACCCATTGTCCCAACGTACAAAAAGGAAACACACTTTGTACAAGGTCGGACCTCGTTGTTAAGACACTATGCATGTTAAAAAAACACTGTTTATAAGCCCTCCAACAAGGCTAAAAACGGCCTTTTCAGACTGACGTACTTCAAAATGTACTAACCGGATATATGATATAGATATTCAGTGGACTTTGTTACAGACTTTCCACGAATGAAATTGCATGGTCACAGCTTAGTGTCCCATAGCAAAAACTGTTCGGCGGAAAGCTTGCACGTTAGTTCAGTGCTTGGCACGTTGAGGTGATGCGTTATTTACTGCCAGCTTCATGGTCGACCTTACGTCTCCGTCATTTTTGAGTCTCAAACGTTCAGGTAGGCTTCGCTCTTGTTTCAGTCACCATATTGAATTTTAATATTTTTCGCATTTTTGTAATTCTAAGAAGAAAAATTTTAATTAAACTATTAAATCTCAAATTATATTTACGTTTCGTTGCAGTGCAGACCTTGCGACTTAGCTGTTAGCATACAATTACGCCGCAATAAGCGTGGTAAAATTTTTTTTATTCATAATTTGCCCGACAAATTGCGACCTAACTGTGCATTAATAGCTCAACTGCCATGATTGTATTATAGGTGAAGGTAAATAGAATTTGCGGTATAGTCGCCGATTTAACATTTTTCTTCTCAGAGTTCTAAAAAAGCGGAAAATATTAAAATTCTATATGGCGACTGAAAGCGAGCCTTAAGAGCCAAGTCTACATGACACCAGTTGAGACAGCGTTGGACTTACAACAACGTATTACAGCAGCTTAGGAACAGCTGCGTGAACCAGCACAAGTGTTTCAAGGATTGCGAGGCAATATTCTTTGGCGCTGCAACGCCTGCGTTGAGATAGTAGGGCAGAATTTCGAAAAAGATTTTGTAGACATGTGACTTATTTGACACACATACTCTGCACGTGAGCAAAAAAAAACCTGCCACACGCATTTGTCCTGGTATTTTGTTTTTCATTTGGCTACTATCGTTCACCCTCACCACTAGACTGGCACATTGGAGCGCGCCCTATTTAAATTTGCGCACTTGTGTTTGTCCCTGCACCTTTGCAGGGTGATATTTCCGGAAGAATGTTCTCCAACAAATAATGTTGTTACTTTTCACGCTGCCTACCTGACGACAATTCATTCCCGAACGTCCTGTATACATGCCGATGTACGTGGAGTAGCGGCCATACACATGGCGTATTCCGTACATCATTTGGAACAAAAAATGTTAAATAAATGTAAGCCCCTCGTTGAATGAACATCAACAGCTTTGGCATTACACTTCATTTATCAACGATACATAATTCACACGGAATTTCATAAATGAGGCTATCGATATTAAAAGGAGCTATCTGCACTGTACTAAAATGTACAGTAGAAGTAATTTTATCTAACGCTTATCTGCCCACACTATCGGGATGGGTTTTTTCTTACATATTAAATAAAAATGTTATGAAAGCGAGAATCCAAGGAATCTAAACATATGATTAATGGTTTATTAGATATTTTAACTTTAATTTTGATGTTTGTGTTAATTTCGGTAATAAATGGAAATTGATATTTTTAATGCCAATATCCTCAAATAATCTGCACTTTTACCTGGGAAGCTTGACTGGCGTTGTTTATATGAAATTAGTTTTGATCAACTGAAACAATTTAAGCCTGATAAGGTATCATTGCATTTTTTTTTTCTTCAAGGCTTGTTACAATTGCTTCAAATTACTCTGCAAGTATTTGGCATGGGACCCACGTGTATGAAATTATTGCTCTAATCGATGTAAATTAAAAATAATTTTTGTTAATAACGCGGTGTAGAAATTTTAATCGCGTATGAATATTTCAAATACTATTTTTTATCTAAATAATATTAAGTTATTTACTATTGACTTGGCAGTTGTTGTCTGTCAATTGCCGAAGTACATTACACAGAGTTTTAACACATTTGAATTTTTTAAACGTTTGTTGTATTCCATATGGTACTTTGAAACTGCTTTTAAAGGACAACTTTGTATAAAAACATTTGTATCTGTTCGTTTCCCTCTTTTATTTTTTTAAATTTTAACATAAAAACCCTTTATGTCCCTCTGACTCAGTACCAATAGCATACTGTAATTTCGATATGTCAAACCTGCAAATAATTACATCGAATATTAATACAAATAGGAACGTTGCATATAAAGGATTATGAAAATATGTTTTTAATTTAAATTAATCATTCTGTTAGTGTCGGTTTGATGCGTTACATTTTGTATACAGAAATCGCTTTTCCGTATATGTGACCATGCGTACCGATAGATGCATATGACCAAACTTGATGAGACATTGTAGTGAATTGTTTTTCTTAAAATGCTGTTGCACTAGCCGCATTAATTTCAATAAGACAATACCTTGTTATAATAATTCTAATTGACGGAAAAGAAGAGGGGGTAATGTTTTATTAGTTGAAGTAGTATCACTTCATAACACAATAAGTTAACGGCATCGTTAGAGGTGATGGTTTATCGCGGGAAAAGTTGACTGTCTGATGGATTTCAATACACGTCCAGCTTACCAGAAGATTACTGGCGGTAGCTTGTACGTGGATCTGTTGCCCTATTTGACTGAGCCAATAAGAATCCCGATATTGTAATATTGGATGCCTGGTATTGGTCTGCAGGCAGCTACGTTGTGTCAGTGTTTTCAAGGCTATCTTGGCACAAAACATTTTCGCGATATACCATCATCTCTAGGCATCGTACTTGTCAATTCAAGAAACAACTTCTATTAATTTTAAAAATTTATTTAAGGAATACATAACCAAGCGTGCCCTAAACAATGCAAGTTCATAAATCGTACATGTCGCCAAACTTCAAGAGCCAGTTAATAGAACATAGTATTCAAAATATACTTCATTTATCAACATGAATTAGAAATTATCTTACATACGTGAACAATGCATCGTCGAAACGTAGCAGACAAACAATTTCTTCAAAAATACATCTCGTAAATCGCACATTACATTTTCTTGATAAAAATATTACTTCCCTGGATTTCTTCCCAAGTACTTCAAAAACAGAGAAAATTTCCATATTTTGCGCGCTGCTCATTCCTATAGTACAATAAAATCAAATCTAAAGTTTGGTAAGGAATAAAATATGTAAGTTGAAAACCACACCAGCGCAAAAAAAAAGTGCAAAAAAAGTGGAGATTTTGGGGTTAGAATATATTTATTAAGTGATTCGGGATGTTTGCGTTCGAGTTACAAATACAAAGTTTTCTCTGGAATACAAAAAAAAAAAGGGGGGGCTGAAATTCAATTACAAGCAAGGAGCAAGCAAACGCCACTAGAGGAGGTTCGCATTGAAGAGAAACAGGAAGCACCAGGGATGAGAAAAACACAAAAATGTATGGGGCGAACTGATCGTGGCACACGGCGTGGAATGGAAGAATGTTCTACAAAAAAGTAGGTAATTTAGAAGCGCGTGAGAACTGCACAGAGGAAAATAAAGGTGGAAAGTTTCGGAAGAGGCTCCCAGGTCAAAAACACCATACGTGTCTTTGCAGGACGCGATTTCAACTCGTTATGTGAATGAACTTGTGCGGATGTTATGTGCTAACGTTGAATTTTATTTAGAATAAAGACATATAATGTTGTTTAAGGTGGCCGTCTACCAACGCTACCGGACGTTTTGCAGATATTCGGCCGTTACGAGTTGTTGTGAAAACTGCTTCCGTGTATAAGTAATGTATGTTTAGGAATAACATTCAAATAACGTTACACGTATGTTTATCCCGTCCAGCCTCTCCAATTTCACAAAGTTTATTTTTACACTGCTAAAAATTGCTATAATAAGGTGTTTTTGCGAACGTTTTAAGGTATAAAACTTTTGGCGCAGAATCTTTTTAAAGGCATAGGCATGTACAATATAACTTTAGTTTTAATACAGGATGCGGTAACATAACTTTCTGTTCTGAAATGCGTGACATTCAGGATGTAGATGTCTTAGCGGGGCGGGAATTGTCTCATTCAAGATGCATGAGTGTAAAGTTTTGTTCCCCACCTCTGTCAATCGCCATCATGCGTTGGAACAGTGAGGAGCTTATGTGAACATGTTGGAGGAATTTATTTCCCACGCGGCTTGATGAATTGCACTTAGGAAACATTTGGTTCCAACATGACAGAGTTGCGGCCCACACTTCTAGGGCATCAATGACTGTTTTGAGGGAACACTTACCGGAGCGCCTCATCTCAATAAGTGACAATTTGAAGTGGCCTGCCCGCTCCTCCGATTTGGTTCTTGTGATTTTTTTTTTTTTTTTTTGTGATTTGATACCCCGCGTTTATGTCAACCGTCTAAGGACCGTACACGTCCTTAAGGCCAACATTCAGACAGAAATTGCCAACTTACCTGCTGCTATGCTGGTAAGTGTCATGAGAAACGCCAGAAATCAGCTTGCTCAGCGAATGGATAATGGGGGGGCGTTACCTACCTAATTTGATTTTCGAATTTCTGTAATACAAAACTTTAGATACTTATCTGCATTATAAAAATTAAAATGGAAACTTTCTGATTCGCATAATGGGTTTAACTGCCGTGTTAAGAAAGGAAGTTACGTTGCTGCATCATGTATACGTTATAAGATGTTAAGATCACCAATGAACGTCTCATAGAGAATAGTTATCGGCGAGAAGACTGCATGTCAGTTCAGTGACGCTCCTAGAGTCTAGAGAGAGGCGTGATGCGTGTACTGTATCATCCTTATCAGCACTTCTAGGTCTTCAACGTGCAAACAAGTTCATCCAGGCGGCCACATTTAAAACATTTCACTTGTGAGTCACGCTACACATTGGGGCACCTGCAGTTTTCGTTTCTAGGTCGTTTGTTATGGGACTACCAAAACTCATTTCAGACACATTTAGGTAAAAGAACTGTCTTCCGCGAACATTAACTTGGTTATCGTTCAAAACGGCCATTCCTGATTACGGTAATGACAAATGCAGAAAATGGAATTAAAAGATAAGAAACCACGGCAAAGTTGTGAAAGCCAAAAATTATGCAGTTTTAATAGTTCGTAAAACCTACTCAGTGTCACACCTAGCCTGTTCATTTTAATGAACAAAAGCTAAACCTTCTACAATGTACTCGCTTACCTAACTAAAACGCTGATCAACAATTAGAATCATAAACAAAAATTTTGCATTTTAAGTAGACAATAGCTTGTTGTAGAAGTAAAACACAATATGCGTCAACATGAAACTAAATCGCAAACAAAAATATATATTGTTAACCAACGAATAATTATTAACTTATGGTTTAAGGCCTCGCTCTTTAATTTTGCAGTGGTTTCGAAAATATTTTTTAACGCAAATTAATACATGTATCAAAAATTCACTCTGGCAGTTTTAACTCTTACATATCAAAGTTTGTGTATGAATTTTTCTGTTGCAATACAGCAAACGGATTTTTGTATTTATGTCCCTGAGACATCACGTATTTTGTTGTCAAAATAAGCCTAAATGAAGCAAAATAGTTTTTTGATAGCGAACGGAACATTATTTTTAAAAATGCTCTGGCAAAATTGTGTATCGTATGACTGTATACACTCTCAAGTTTTTTCATAGCATTTGGTTGAAAATATATTTGAATTATTTCCAATTGTTTGAAATAAATGAGAGATCATGGCCTTTATGTCTTAAACGTTGTATACTGCTGATTTTGGCTTCCTTGGTTAATTAACTCGTAATATTTTTAATTCCATGACACCGCCGCTACCAAGGTAATACAGTACTACTGAATGAGTATCAAGTGCAAGACATTACATTCAAAATAATATCCTCTTTGATTGTGATAAACATGACAACTTTTAAGAAAGAGTCTAATTTTCGCAATTTAAATCATAAAAAAGAGACAGTGTTATTAAAGATATAAAGTATATTAACTTTTCTTTCTCGAACGCTATTCTTACATATGATAGTCACCTCCATCTACGACACGCGTTATATGAATCATATTACGGCCTGATTCATTCCTGGGTAATGTAATCACTCTTGAAAGTGTGCTTGTAGGTATGACTATACATTATATCAAATAATGTATTATTATTACGAACACGTGCATCTCTTCGGCCTAGGCGGTCCGGGTTTGATTTCCGGCGGGGTCGGTCCCCGGATTTCCGCATGAGGGAATCGTGCCGGACGATGCCGCTGGTCGGCGGGTTTTCTCGTTCATCTCCCGTTTCCCAGCCCCTTCATTCCGACGCTGCTCCATGCTCACCTCATATCACCCCTCCCCAGTACTAAAGACTTCAATGTTAAGTGCTGAGCAAAATGTCTTCACTTGAATTAGATTTTTATTCTGAGACATACGGCCATCTATTTGGATAAAATATGGATGCCTCACAATTTCAGCACAAACGTAGAGGTTTGCACGAGTTATTGCCGGCATGCATTCCAGAGGTTTAAAAATAAGAACCTCAGTTTGAAGACATTTGATCAGGCCGTTTTCGAAATAAGGACGTTAGTATTCACAAACTATTTTAAAATATGTGACCAAAACATGTTAATTAGCAGTTATGTAAAAGCAAAGTCTATTCAACATCAATCATTATAATTTTATCAGCATTTTACCGCAATTAAAAACAACTGGGAAATTCCCGAATCAAATTACAAGCTCTCAAAACCAATATGTAGTGCTGAAGAAATTTCAGGTTGTTTCTGACCACAGACTAGACTGCAAGCTACAATTGACTCGCTCAACGTCTTCCATTAGCATATAGTGGCCTTGCTTGAAGCAGGAAACGCTCTAGGCTAATAATTAAAGTTTTACTTTACAGTTACCAATTTCTAGAGGAACGATTATTCCACGTATTGATTCTAGATGAGGTTGAACGTCAATAACTTTTACTCCACTCCTCCTTCTGTGATTAGACAAGAGCGGTTTTAACAAACATTTGACGACTGCAAGCCAGTTATAAATAAGGAAACCAGTCGTGGAGATATCACGTGCTAAACGTTTGTACTGTTTGAAGCCAACGGATTTTCGGCTTCAGCCGGTGCACGTATTAAACTGAGATGTTTAGACTGTTGCCATATGAATACGCGAAATACTCATGCCTCTTCCAACTGCACGTAATGCAGTCAAATACGTAAACATCATCACAACAGGGCTGGTGGTCAATGGTCTCACACATCGTATAGAAGGACTCACAGATAAATTAAATCTTGTCTGTTCATAAATAATAAAGCTAATTTTTCATGTACCGAATATTGGACAACTTTGGCAGCCTACTAAAATCAACGATAGATTGTTAAAATTCAAACAAGAACATATTTGGTGCTAAAGGTCACAACGCTCTATCAGTTATTTAATTGTTAGTATCTACGCCAAACTGCACCAGCTTTTGTCTTCTATTGATCCGTACGGCTGCTTCGTGCCAGCAAAATACAGCGTGAGTCGGGAGGAAAGGTAGGGCCTACATGCTTTGAGGGGTGATAGTACTGGTGATTCTGAATAAAATGTTTCTAATAAACACATGCCCTTTTCTTAACCGTTTCAGAGAAACCGAATGAAAACAGCAAGGAACGGGAAATGTGCAGGTGACGGTAAATCACGATACTGTTATCGTATGTTTTGTTTAATTGTGTACATTTCCTGACAAAACATGTTCAAACACTCCACCACCAACTTCAATGCATTTTACTCCTCTGATAGACAGCTGCTGTGTTGCTGATCTGAGCTCATTAGTACATTGCTTTACTTGAGCACAAGCATGGTAAATACAAGCGAGAAGACCCTCTCTTGTGACCACCCTGCACGTGTAGACTTCACTTTTAAGCCAACCCCACACACAGTAATCCAATGGGGTAAGATCAGGTGACCTCGGTGGCCAAGCAACACTGTAGTTCCTAAAACTAGGGCAAGCACTGTAGGACTGAGACTGAGGTAAACAACAGCACCATGCTTAGAGCGCCACCGTGTGGAAATGTTCAAAATAACACACAACATAAGATAACAGTAGCGTGATTTCCCGTCACCTGCACTTACCCGTTCCTTGTTGTTTTCATCTGGTTTCTCTGAAACGGTTAAGAAAAGGGCATGTGTTTACTAGACACTTTTTGTTCAGAACCACCAGTACTATCACCCCTCAAGGCATGTAGGCTATCCACACGACTCATCCTGTATTTAGTACACCGCTTCATTAGTTTTACTGTTATATACTATGGCTGAGGAATGTTTATTATTATATTATTCTTTGAGTTGGCACACATGTTCACACAAAATTGTGTTTTGTAATATGCGTACGTAACTAGCAAATTTTTTGACAACTCATTCAGATTTTAATACTGTTCGATGGAGTGGGTTTTAGTGCTATGAGTAGGGGCCGGAAAATTTCGCCGGTTCAATGACCTGCATGTTAGAATCTACTTTCCTATCCATATTCAAGCCCCCTCTATTCGTTCACTGTATGCTGTTCCACTGAGTAGCAGCTAGTTAACAAATGGTCGGGGCTCGAGTATGCACAAGACAGTGCATTCTATGAAGGTAATTGAATCCGCGAAATTTTCCGGCCCCTAGCTATGAGTGAATCGTGAATCAATATGGTTGATATTTATGAGCAACAGACTTTGTAGACCGGTAAGATGTACTATGGTAGTGATATTTATAATTGGTAACGAAATTTGATATACGAAATGCAAAACAGAAATATTTTACGAAGTTAATAATAGCGTTTAAACATTTCGTGTAACTTCCGCATCCGCTCATTGAAACTAAGTTATATTGAGTACAATATTGACATTTATATTTAGAATTTAAAGTATATTTGACTTAATAAATAGCTTACTGGAATGTAATAAGTTCTTATTACCAACAAATACGACAATAACAACGGCTTTATCCAAAGATCATGCTGATGTAAACGCAGACGCTTTGCGGGATCGCGTCATTATAAAAAAAGCATTTTTCTTTCGTATGAAAACTAGTCCATAAGTATACTTCGTAAGAGCATACGGCCTTTTTATCCCAGACTGTTGTGTAGCTTTGATGCTGTAGTAAGTTCAGATTGCTCTTGAAGTTGGTTTGAGTACATTTTAGAACTTCAGATAGGTTCTGACTAAACATTGTACCCTAATGAACAGCAGTCTTCAAGTGACACTCGCCTTTTCCAAATTTACTTCTCGGTATAATGGCGATTCATTGAACGTTAATATTCGTGCATGCTATGAGCATTTCAAACAGATTTCAATACTTACTATATAGTTCATTATCTTATGGCTGGAGACAGAGGAAAATCGCGAAAATATTTTGTGAACATAATTAAAAAAAAAAAAAAACTGTAGTATCCTTCTATTATTGGATGATGTAATACGTGTAAATAACGTTTTGGGTAAAAGCTGTATATTTTAAAGTGGTCCTGTTGATGCGAGAAACAGCGTTTAATTAATATAAACAATAGCCAATATCGATTTTTAAAAAATCCTTTCGCGTTATACATAGCACGTTGATGTAAACCTTTCACGAGATGTTCCAGTGTCCCAAACTATAATAGAATACCGTAAAAACAGAATAACACGCGTAAAATAAGCACACTGCTCTCTTTATTTTTGAATTTTATATAATATTGACTTAATACACGTTTTTTTTTTAATTTAGGTACAGCATACCTCAAACATTCGAAAATTTTTCTTGCTATCTATCAGTATTTAGTTACTATGTCAAATATATGTTCTGCGACACATTACATAAGAATCGGGAGATATAGAAGCCAGGCCAGATGAATTTATGCACCGAATCTCAAACCATATTAGTTTAATGAAGGCCTAGTCAATTTCTTAATGAATTATACAACTTGTGCAAAAAATACGTGCTCTGTCTCATAAGCCATTTTATGAATAGCAGAAGTAAACATTACTCAGAATTGAATAATCAAACCAAATAATAGTAGGATATTGTTTCGAAGTGGAACTGCGGTGTGGTCTGGTAAGTCACAAAATGTAACAAAATTGTGATGTTCGTAGTAGCCAACATTAATGTTATCATGAGATGAGAATTCTTGGTGGTGCATCAGTGATGCTACGAGAGATGTGGTCTTAAACCACATGAAACACTATGTAAGTACCAGAGCTGTAACCCCCGCCATATACCCACCGCACCGTCTCTGAGGTACGACTAGTCTTCATTATTACATCCACCGAAATTGCCATGACTGCAGCGGAAGACGATAATGACGCAGCTAATAACGCTTCTGCGATAAACTTGTCCAATCTTGGTGACGCTTCAACCCCTGCGCACTTTACGACCTCTCCCGTGGATATCCACGATCCCTCACACAACTCTACCACCGACACAGGAACTGTGCTAGGAATTGTGTACCAGCTCCCAGTAATTTTCTTCAAAGACGTAAAAGTACTTACTTAATGGCGAAGTTATACAGCAATGAAGGTCATTCTAAACAGCAAGAAATTCAGTAAAAAACAGAACTTACCGACTAAGATATAATTACATTATGTGTCACCATTTGCATTGTCACGTATTTTACGTCAGAGTATTGATTTTATTTTTACAACAATACTTGTGACTGCGGGTTTGATAAAATTTATGACAATTTGTTTGTTTACATAAACAATTTTTTTTTAAATTTTAGCAGCTTTGAAATTTACTGGGGACTGAAAAAATTTAAGTGTTGAAAGTCAGTCACGTGAACGTGGATCTTAAGTCGTTATTCCAGAGAAATTTACTTTATTGCAGCGAAAATAAATGTGCGCACTACTAAAATGTATTAAAGAATTTTAATAATTACTTATTTATATTTATCGGGCACTCTAATGGCACTTTCCTTGCCACAACAAAACTTTGTATGAATATGATACACTACTAAGTAACTATGTCTCAAAGATATTTAGCTTATGGTAAAAACAACTTGCCTTAGAGCAAAACAAATGTGTAAAACTTTGACGCGACTTGGGGAAGCAGGGGGTCGATTATAAGTAGACTGTCAGGGAAGGATGCGGAGAAAACCCTTTAGGCGCCAGTTTCGCTAATGTGAGGAGCTCGGCGAAACTCGAGCAGAGACTCTTTTACCTCAGAGCGTGGTCGACGGCCATGTGGCTACCCCCTGCAGCGTCGCTGTTGCGTAGTACTGACTAGCG